>CAXITT010000511.1:261806-322253 GCA_964033795.1 Lymnaea stagnalis | reverse complement strand
TTTTTTGTTGGACCTTTTTTTCCCCCGGGGGGGGGGGGCACTTTGCTTACCCTGCCCCCCCCCCCCGGAGATATAGCTGAAAGAAACCCTGACTCCAAGCACCCCGGGTAGATGGGACTCGTTAGCATTGGACGGCAACTCATCTAAGAGAAGGAAAACTCTGAATTCAAACGTTTATTTAAAACTGTTGCCAACGCATTGTGTCGACAATGCATTTGTTTCGTTGTCCATAACATACTTGTCAAATACTGCGCGCTGCATGTACTTCTCGATGTAAATATTAAGAATGTGTCAGCACAATAAAGTCATTCTTCGTTTCAAAAGGGACAGTGGTAATTACACACATGTGAATGTATGCACTATCTCTTTGTTTCCTCGTTTCTTCTTATTTTCAATGTCCATATGTCTTCTGCTTCAAAATTATTTTACATGATCATCATTCGGTTTGAATCTGCGAATAGCATCAGCCCTGCAAATCGCTCCATTTTTGGTTCCCTCCCAAAGGTTTGATTTATTCACACGTATCGTTTTATTGTCAAAGCAACACAGTTTAATTTGAAGTTTGTTGTTACATTAGTGATACTTTTATGTTAGTGTTGCCTCCAAAAAGAAAGTTGAAGTCAGTTAAATTTAAATGAATTAAACATACTAAATTATAATTGATTAGTAAGCCTTCTTAAAGAGGGCCAAAAATACTTTTTAACTCTCCAAAGAGTCCCTACTTGTCCATCATCAGTACTCCAGATTTGACTGATACTGCAAAATATCGCCCAGCTAATAAGTATCATGAGTTTTTAATTTAATTTTGTATACGCATCACTGACAATGAAAATGCGCCCACCACATTTTGATGAATTTCATTACAATGGAAGTGCAGAAACATCCCCCCCCCACACACACACATACACAATCCCCTCCCACCTCAAATAAATAAACACAGAATAAAGCATGATTGATGGAACCATTTATATATATATATATATATATATGCAACCCAGTGAGTCTGGAAAACTACTTTACTTAACCGATTTTACTATCTTGGAGACTAGTCTACTTATCGTTGTCTATTGCAAAAGTTAAAAAAAAACTAGGCATCTGTTTGGGAAACTAGTCTTCTTAACTAGTCTAATACTTGCAAAATTAGTCTATTCTACTTATCTAGTTAACATTCTGGGCCATGGAGCTAACTAAAATATAAATACTCTATAGTTTGCTTTAATTTATGCAGCTTTTGGACCTGGAAACAAGCATGAAAAAAGATTTCTGGTCTTCGAAACTACAAATGGGAAAATCACATGTCCCAGGTAGGATTACAATATTCTGTATTTTTAAGGCGAATATTTTTTATTGAAACACAACACTTAAATAAAATATGATAAAATACACATTTTCTATTTTCATATAATTAATGGCCATAACAATCTCATCGCATGCCACTTAGTTATAAGGGCTTCCTTAAAAATATTGTTCAAAAGACAGAGTGTCTATCGTCACCGTTATCTTTCATCAAAAGTTGACTTGCCAGAAGTGCTTTCGAGCATAAACAACTGAGAAGGGTTTCCGAGTGTGGAATCATGGACCAGTTGGTTACACAGCCAAGCCACTTGACGAGTTCAGTCACGCGGTGGCGTCTTCGCTTCCTCTAAACAAGTTATTGGCGGTGTCAGACATATTATGGCCATGCGCGTAAAATACCCCTGTCAGGGGCAGAGATAATTACCAGAAGCATTGATGCATAGGATATAATAGTTTGTTTGTTTTTTTGTGTGGGTTCAATATTATATAGCGGTGAATCTGAAACAACGTTATGTTTGGGTTTATCACAAACATGTTTATTACTACTATTATTTTATTATTATATTATAAACATGTGTTTGGGGACACAGTTTCGGGAGATCGCCCCCCACCCCTTTAAAAAAAATTTAGTCAAGGTATGCCACTGTGTTTGGTTACTTGGTGGTTGTATCTAATGATTGTTAGTAATTGTCTGTAGTAACTGAGAACCTATCTAGATCAGGGGTCCTAAGGCTATGGGGCCGACTGGTCGAGCGGTCTAAACTGAGTCAATCTAAAATTCATGGTCTGGGAGTTCCAAAGACACTAGTCAAGCAAAAACACCACCAGCACCCCGGGGGGATGGGACTCGTTAACCTTGGATGGCAACTCATCTAAGAGAAGGAAACTCTGAATTCAAACCCGGAGATGGATAACATTGGCACAATGAAACACTCCGACAACTCCTGCGACGCCACTGATGTTCCCTTTCCAGCGAGGAGAGAGGCGATTTGCTGTGCAGGGAACGAGCTTATGAAAAAAATAAAAATCACAATCGTTCTGCGAAGTCTACAGCGTCGTCACATTCTGACGGATGGATGCCGCAAAAATAATTTTAATAAAAAGAAAAATAATTATATAGGCCCAATATATATTTCTCATTTAAAATTAATTTTCAAGAAGCAAACGAAAACTCTGAAAACTTTTAGAGCAAAAAGAGTCTCTCAGCATTAAATCTGATAAACTACAAAGTTCTGAAATCCAAGGACATGGGACTAAAATACGTGAAACTAACTTTTTCATACAGGACATAGTAATTTGCAGCAAACTAAGATTGAAACCGACATTATTTAAAACAAGTCTTCCCTAGTCAAACTTAGACTTTTGTTACGCTATTTGATTTTTATTTTTTTTAATTAATTTTTTTTTTTTTTTTTTTTTGGATGGTCAGCAGTTGTGAATGGTCGTAAAATAAATAGTACCTGATGAATCAATAAGTTGCGTTACTCAATATGTTTCATAGGCCTAGTTCTAACATGATAATGCCTAGATCTTTAAATGATCGAATCCTTTAAATCAAGCCTGCACAACTCAAAATGTAAGGCGGGCCGTAATACTTTATGAAAAACTTGTGCGGGCCAAAAGAAAAATAGGACAGGAATTGTACGGGCGAAAAGAAAATAGGTCAGGGGAAAAGCTATTAAGAAAATAATAAGAATAAAGAATATTTCGCTACCTCGCGGGCCACAAATTGGGTGCTGGCGGGCCGCATGTGGCCCGCGGGCCGTATGTTGTGCAGGCCTGCCTTAAATGATTGTCACTTTGTGTACGTTGCCAAATAGCACAACCTCGTTTACTAATTAAGTTCTGGTGATGTTATTTGCCTCGACTAAACAACTATTGAGTCTATTTCTATATTAAGTTATAAGCTATGGGTATATATAGTCAATATAGTATTATAGAGTATATTCAAACTACATATATTTTATTTGTCACTTTTTATACTGTAGGTTTAAAACTTTGTTTCACTGTCATTTTATACATAAATATAGCCCTATTACACAATGATATAATAAAAATGCACTCCTTTGCAATCTTCCTCTTACAATAAATACTGTCTATTATAATATACAAAATATACGCCTTAATATACCCGCCCCCCACCCTATATAACTTAAAAACACCAATGTCTCATTTCTATGTAAACCAAGTTTGGCACTTATTGTCTGTCTACAGATAGTTATGACGACTTGTTGGAAGCTTGGACACATTGGATGGATGCAGCTGGTCCAAAAGCAAAAGATAGTTTGGAGAAATACGTTCCCCTCTTAAGTAAAGCGTACCAGTCTCAAGGTTATTCTTTAAATTTAATAATTTATTAGTCATCTTTTAGACCAATATTACTCGAGAAAATGCAACCCAACCCAACGGTGATGCACCATCGTCTCACGAGACGGAAGGATGCCGATATAATAGACCAATATTTATGGTTTATATTGGAACTGCTGAAACGAATTCTGAGGAATTGGAACAGGAATTTCGAAATTAAACAAAATGACCTGACTAGGGCGTGACCTAAGATAGACGATAGGGGGGTCATGACTAGGAGCCCAACTGTAAATGATGTCACGCTATTTTGACGAAGTTTTGACCCTCCCCATGGTCACAACTTTGTAATAGATATTTTTATCACACATCTTCACAAATTCGTGCCAGACATGTGACATCATTTATGGATGTCCCCTAATTGATGTTAATCATTAAAAGCCTAATTACTGATTGAAAGAACTGATAGGTAAATCCATTATGAAAACTATCCATTGATCAATGCCGATGTGGTGAGGTCAGGTGATGAGCAACTTGTAGCACAGTTGGCACTCAAACATTTTATATTATATCAGGACTAAGGAGACGACAACTTGCACATTCATGGGGGCTAATCCCAGAAGCTCTTCTTCGATGCATTTTGATAATGTGAAACAATTGGCTGGTTATGACAAATTTACGTTGGGACATAGATGAGTTAAAATAAAATAATTACGTCAAGTATGGGAGTTCATTAGTAATTGTTGCCACTGAATATTATGTTAATTAATTATTGAACGCTTTTCCCGCGCTTGACTCTTTTAGTTAGAGAACGCTCTTCCCGCGCTTGTCTCTATGACGTATTTTTATGCTGATTTGTGACGTATTGTCTAGACAGTATTGTGACGTATTTTTTAGTCTTACGGCAGTCTTGAGGGGAACTTTGTGGAAGTAGGATATTATTTATGTCTGAAAGCGAGCTGCGCTACATTTATGTGTTTATGTCTATAGTATATTATATTAGTATATACTTAAATATTTAAGTTATAATTATTAGGAAAAGGAATGAGTTTATTCAATGATAGTAAGAATATTACGACGTATTCAACGTGTGAAAGAACTTGACGAACTAATCAATTCAAGTAGACTTAGGAGTTGACAAGCCTAATTATTGGGGAAATAAAATTGAAGGAAAAAAAAAAAAGATATTTGGAATAAAACTAAATTCCTCCCTGTTTTCAATAAAAGTTTATTAAACCAAAATAAAAATTCCATGAACTCTTCTGAATTATTGAACTTTATTGTTTATTCTTTTAGATTACTAAATTATTATTTTTTTAAATTTAGGCTACAGTAACGCAATTGAAGGCTGGCACAGTGCTTATGAAATGCCTACAGTAGAGGCAGATATTGACAAGATTCTCTTTCAAGTTCTACCACTTTATGAACAGTTGCATGGCTTTGTCAGAAAACATTTAAAACGTATTTATGGTGCAAACAAGTTTCCTACTTCAGGGCACATCCCTGCCCATCTTTTAGGTATGTGGAAAAAATGTCTTTAAATTTGATATTGAATTTATTAAATTTAAGATTTCATAAAACAATCGGTCAATCTTTAAATAACCAATTTAACATGAAAAAAAAGTCCACATAAGCACAATTTTATTTTAGGCAAAATAAAGTGTAGTGTCCATTCAACAATTTTGCAAAAATATTTCATGTTTTCAAGTGAACAGTGAAGCTGATTTAGATGGTCTGCTAACTGACAAATGGGTCTTGCTTATCGATAAGCTATTTCCTCCTCAAATAAATCTAACTCAGCTCATGACTGAACAAGTAAGTTTAACAAATTCATTCATCTTTGCTACTTAGCTTTACTGTATATTAAAAAATGAAAATAAAGCTTTTCGATTGCAATCTTCTCTAAAAGTAAAGGATAATCTGTCCTCCTTTTTGTTAATTATCACATATATTAATTTGGATTCTTCATTTCAAATGGTTAGTCTACTTATTAGAAGATTGTTTGTCACAATTTTCTATTTTTATATGCTTTATTAAGTTGCTGCCTTAAGTGATTTTTAAACTTTTTATATTATCAATTAATTACTGAACTGTCCAACTCATGAAAACCCTGAATATACTTTTCAATTCATAGATATTCTTTGATAAACTTTTATACACATGTGAATGATACATGCTGTTTGTAAGTTTAAACTTGGGTTTGAATCGATTTTTCTTTCCCAAATGTTTCAGAACTATACAGTTCCCCAAATGTTTCATCTCGCTGAAAACTTTTACAAATCTCTGGGTCTTTTTAAAATGACAGAGACATTTTGGGAAAAGTCAATTTTTGAAAAGCCAAAAGAAGCACCACTATTTAATTGTCAAGAGGGGGCATTTGACTTTTTCAAAAAAGGTGATTTCAGGTAGGTGAGCCAACATGAGATTGATGATAGGACTTTATACCAGATATTAGCATTAAATTCATTTAAAAATGTCTGCTTAAAATGTATCTTGGAGTTAACTTAACATTACTTTGTAGTTTTATGTATTGGAAGTTTCAAATAGAAATCTCTTAAAAGCGATAGGGACCCTGGGGCAGTGCTAGAAATGTGACCAAAAAAGTAACCATCTTAGAAAAGGCACCAAAAGTCAAAGTCAACAAAAATGCTTAGTATTTTAAAACATTTTTAGGGTGGGTGTGGGATGGCAGTCAGACAGGAGATCTTGCAGCCCCTGGAATAGAGTGGGTGTGGGTGGCATTCAGACAGGTTTTCTTGCAGCTCCTGGAATAGGGTGGGTGTTGGATGGCAGTCAGACAGGAGATCCTTCAGCTCCTGGAATAGGGTGGGTGTGGGATGGCAGTCAGAAAGGAGATTTTGCAGCTCCTAGAAAAATTGCACGAATCACTACTGAGCTTAAGAGAATTTTGAAGTTTATATTATTTTTCTAGAGACGAAATGATTTGAGCTTCTATACAAATTTGGCTTTATTTTTTTTTTAAATTGTTGTAAAAAAAAATTGATGCCAACCAAAAGCTTTATGTAGGGAAAGTCCTGATTCAAATGTGATTTTTTTCATGTAATTTCAGTGTTCCTTAATTTTCTGAATAATTTTAATTTTATAAACACTTGTTAGTGTGTGATAGAACAAGACCATTCTCTATATCACATATACATACTACAAGGCATGTTAAACGAAGTGGAAATGCTTCATTCATTGCATTAATGCAAATTATCACACTAAATTCTGACACCTTAAATTTAAAATCCAACGTACTATGTCTGTTTCGCTGCCTATAACAGAATCAAGATGTGCTCAAATATAACAGAACAGAGTTTTGTGGCAGCCCATCATTTGATGGCACTTGTTGAATACTACATGCATTATGAAGACCAACCCAAACCTTTCAGACAGGCTTATCCTGGTAAAGAATATAAAGAATTAACTAATGTTTTTTTTTGCATATTGTTTGTAAAATATTTTTGGTCACAAGAATATCTCATATCTTAATATAATCTTAAAGTGAAATGTTTACCATGAGAGCCCTTGGCTGTACATAAACATTGGATTTAACTTTATTTTAATATGAAAAACTATCCCAATTAACACTAGTTATAGATTTTTAGACACTATACTTAAAAAAAAACCCCACCTCTTTAAAGGTTTTCAAGAGGCTTTTGGTGAATTTATTTTGTTGTCTGTTGAGAATCCTGAATATTGGAAACAGATCAAGCTTTTAGATGGACATTCTCATAATGAAGGTATTAAGCGTAATAACAAATTTAGTTATACATTATATAGATATTACATATTATAGATTTTGTAAACATATTTATTAGTTACTAAATAATTCAAATATATACTGTTAAGTTAAGGCTTTTTAAATTAATATAATTCTGTCTAACATATAACGTTAACTGGTAACATCAAGTTATATTAAAATTCAAGTAATCTTTTAAACTAGATATAGCCCGCCAAACATTGGCGACAGCAATGCCTGAACTTCCCATCGAGTAAATTTACTTGACAAAACATGAACTCGTGTAACGCACATTTAAATGAATCCCAATATTTGCTACACCCCTTACCCATGATACGTCACTGCACACTTTTTATTTCACGCCCATGAACTATATTAATATTCTCATGTCCAAACCACTTTTAAACCCAATATTTTTTACACAATATTTAAATTGAGACGATTTCAGTTCCGAAAAGAAATTATTACGCATCAAACGCAATTGCGTTGTTAAAAATATATATATATATCATTTAGCGTAGTTATAGGGAATTATATTTTGCGCGCTAGTGAACTCATTATTGAACCAAACTCTGGCGTATCTATAAATAGCCTGCATGGTGTTTGACCCGTCTTGTTTGACCTTTGCTGGCGAATTAAATATATAGATTACTTATAATATTATATTTGTTTTTAAAAAACTTCAATGTATAAATCAATACTGATTTTCTACTTATTTTAGCACGTCATATTTCATATCAATGTTTTTATGTATTTTTAAAATGGATGCTTTTTATTTTTTGTGTCTTATCAAGAATAAAATATACCGGCAATCCTCCATACCGGCAATCCTCCGAAGTCCGGTCCCAAATTATTTTCAGTGACTACTCCTTACTTATAGGCCTAAGTCTTGGGCATCATTCTGTTTTGAAATTCATGTTTGCGTTAGTGGACGATGTTGGATGGAGGCTGTCGGCCGTCGAGATGCACAAACACTCGAGCGCATTATCACTACTAATCATGTGTTACCAGGGGCAACTATCGTCACGGACGCTTGGCGAAGATATCAAAATGTCGGTCAGCTCAACAACGGGATTTATGCTCACGCTGTCATTGTGCAGGCGCGTGAATTTGTTGATCCAGTAGACCAGGACATTCACACATAATAAATTATTGAAGGACTTTGGATACAAGCGAAACGTAAACTCCGCTATCAGAGTGGTAGTAGTCGCGGTCTGTTTGCCAGCTACTTGGAGCCTTCAGTGGCGCAACAGTCACAAGCAGAACGTTTCGGCTGCTATTTGCAAATGCTATGCGGATGCGCCAATGACAACATTTAGTATTTACTGACTGGTTTGTAAAGTGACAGTTATTTGCAAACGCTATGACTGACATTTCTGCTGTTTTCTAACAATAGACACTGTGCATTGCAATTTTTTTCATACGAAATAATTTGGGACCGGACTTCGGAGGATACCGGTATGTTAGTTTTGGTGTGCATCGTATAGTGTGGTGTGAATGTATAGAAAACCTTTGTTGTCAAATGCTTTGTGACTGGTTACATTGTTGTCAAGGGAAGGGAATCCTATGTAGATAATTTGATAGTAAGTTAAGTCACAAGCTTTGCATGGATAAAAGCATTAACATAGTTACTTGTATGTCACAATCAGGATAGTGTACACTTAGCAGTAGTTTTATCACATCTAGATCTTAAGTTTAAAAAAAACAAACAAATATAATATTATAATTAATTTAAAATATATTAGACTACTTGAATTTTTAATAGTTGCTTGTGCTTTTTTAAAGATACTTAATAACAAGTAAATAGCCTGGAAATGAGTAGTGTAACAGTTATTTATTAGATGCTCAAAATAAAAATAAAAAGTCAGAAATATAAATATGTTCACTTTGTTAAAAGGTTGAAAATAATAACAAAAGGTAACATATATAAATGATTTAAATACAAATGACATTGATCTTAAATGGAAATATAATGTGTCTTTGTTTATACTGATTATATGCACATAAATTTGAATGTTCACAATACTTTCAAAACAAATAAATTTAAATATATTTTCTTTAGACTCGGCTGATTTAAATTTCCTGCTGAAAGTTGCCCTTGCCAAAGTAGCAGCTTTGCCCTTAACTTACATGGTAGATGCCTGGAGAGGGTCAGTTTTTCATGGTGATATCAAACCACAGGACTACAATGATCAATGGTGGAGATTAAGGTGGAGTTTACAATTTTTATGTTGTAGCTATGTTATTTGATGGTAAAAGGAAATGAGCGAAACAGAGTTTGGGGAAACCTGAAAAAAAAAGACACAGCAAAACAACAAACATGTCGGCAAGGAGCCTTCTTCAGCGAACATAACAATAGTAAAAACAATATGAACTTAAAGTAAACAATTAGCTGCAATGTAGTATCCAAGAGACAACAAGAAGAATGAAATAAAACAAAAGTAGGCAAGAGAGTTAGTACAGGCAAAATGGGACAGATGAAAGAAAAAGTAAGTTAACTGTGATTGGTCGTAACAAGAGGGGGCTGGGAAAAGGTTTAACAAGTGAATGAGAACATGTCATTCATGTCATATGGTGTCTTGATGGTAGATTTATTTCTTTACTTTAAATACATCTTAAGCTAGTAAATGAAAGAGCTTTATTATGAACAATATAGATCAAAGTGAAAAAAATGGTTGTTTCCACTCTTGTTAAAGGTAGTATACTTTATTTGCAAGGGTTTAAAAAGGACATTGGAACATGCTTTTCTTTTTGCAGTGCTAGGTTCCAGCTCAACTCCAGGTGAATTTTTGTTAGCTCTATCTCCGCTCTGAGCTCTGGTTAAGGGGTGGTCAAGGGGTTGTTACTAAGTGTTTAAAGGAAAGTGTTTACTTTGTCTTCTTAACTAGCCATGAGATGTGCCTGTACCAGCAACATATCCAGTAGAAGATTGGGAAACATAGATGAGAGGGGCATAGAGGAGAAATTGGGGAGGAGTGCATTCAGGTTGACACAATAAGAAGTATGCACAGGGTAGAGGAAACCCTAAAGAAGGACAATAAAAAAACAGTAAACGTTTTGGCCAAGAAACCTTTAACAGCCAAAAAAACAACAGAGTCAGATATATCTACAATCTGTGTTTACCTGTCGCTGTAATTTTGCCGTAGAAGGCTTCTTAGCTGAAATGTCCACGTTTTCATATTGTCCTTCAGGTTTTCCTCTACTCTGCCAATTTCTTATAGCTGAAAAAGATTGGGAGCAACATGACTGCAGAATAGTAGGGAAACATTGCTGTTAGAAGACTGTGGCCAACAAAGCTGATAGAAGAGTGAAGCATCAATTTGAATAAATTAATATTAAAAAATAAAAAAGTACAATTTTTAAGTTTTTGTATTTTTAAAATTAATTTTTTAAAATTTTGGAGCTCAGAGCTGTAAGAAATTTTACTAGCACCACTCCAGCTCTGCTCCAGCTCCAGAAAAAAAGACCCAGAGCTCAGAGCTCCATCTCTGGTTTAGAACATTACCAAAATTACTTATATCATTTTAAAATCTACCTTTCAGATGTCGTTTTCAAGGTGTGGCATCTCCTGTACCAAGTTTATCTTCTGACTTAGATCCAGTTGCTAGCTACCATGTTGTTGCTAACCAGGAGAATATAAGGTTTTTGAACCATAGTTTGTAAAATGATAGATTTCTTGCAGGTTCTTAAAGATGAATAACAAAATACTTAGACCAGTAAGGCCAATGTTTTAGAGTATTCCTGGTATTACTTTGACTATTCATTCTTTAACTTAATCACAATGTTTTTAGCTGTCAATCAGTGCTGGACCAAATAACCTTATGAACATAACCGTCTCCAGGCAATTTGTGAGTATAATATTGCAGTTCCAGTTTCACAAGGCCGCATGTGATGCTGCAGGCCATAATGGACCCCTTCACAAGTGTAGCATCTTTGGTAGTAGAGAAGCAGGGGCCAAAATCAGGTAAATCTTTCCTGGGTTAATTTATGATTGTCTAACTTAAACTGTCAGCATACCCAAGTCATAACTTGTCTTAGTGCTGGTAGGTAAAATGTGCCAAGTGTCTTTTGGTTGTGATCTTCTATGCTACAAGTACAATTGTGTTTTGATAAAGTGCATTGTGTTGAGGGTGCATGTTGTGGTGAGGGTGCATGTTGTGGTGATGGATCCTATTGTTTCAATGATCCGTATTACGACTGTAGTCCCTGATGTGGGGGTCACCACACTAACACATCACTTGCTACCGCCCTGCTTCTACACTCTCAACATAGCAAAAACAATCTTGCTGATTTTAATTTTAAGTCTAACTTATTACAGGTGTAATGATTAAAAATACGTTTTGTAAATTAGTGTGAAGGAGGAAACTACTTTTATGGGAAATTAAATACAGATTTTAAAAAAAGTTCCAATAAATTGTTTAAATAAATGTAAAAAGCTGAGATTATGAAATGTAAGATGTCCTCAATGTGCCTTGCAAACAAGATTTTACGTAATTGAAAAAAATGCATATATGACATCAAGGTAATTTATTGAACTCATAAATTTGATAGTGTAGCCCTGTACAGATTCGTGGAAACAACAGTGCTTTCAGCAGTTTTGTTACTCCTTTCTGCCCTCATCTTACGAAAAGGCCACTTAATAAATGTTAAGCTAGAGGAAAAAGCTAAATACATTGTCGGACTTCAATATACATTAAATTATGAGATATTATTTTATCTATAATGTTATCTCTTATGTTAGAAACATGCTTCGCCTTGGCTCTACTAAAACAAGACAAGAGACCTTGGCGACCATGACGGGGCAACATGAAATCGATCCTGGGCCCCTACTTGAGTACTTCAAACCTCTTCTTGACTTTTTAAAGAAAGCTAATGGGAAAGATTATGGCTGGAGCCCACAATGCCCTGATTATGATCAAGGGGAGAGCCTGGAAGAAGAAGGAAACATAACAGAGGTGAACAATGTGACAGAGGTGAACAATATGACAGAGGTGAACAATGCAAGACAGTTTCTGGATGAATATAACAGGGAATCTTTGAAGCTTAAGATTGAAAGTTCATTGGCCAATTGGAATTCAAAGACCAACATTACTGATTATAATAATGAAGTCCTGGTATGTGGATATTTTTGTTCAATAATAACTAATGATAGAAGTCATAGGTTGTTAATTTATTTGGATTTCACATTATTTGGTCTGTTCTTATGAATTCTTCAACAAAAAAAACTATATAATATGTGGATTTGCTCTGGCCCTGAATTGAGAGTGCCTGCTATTGTAGGAGTGCAATGCAAGTTGTTTGACTGGCATTCTGACCAGGTGGCCAAACCAATTCATTTGCTGGTGGGTCATTTATTGGCTGCTTGTTATGGCAACAACCATTTGCCTTATTTCCTGGTTCAAAATGTGGTACCTTCATGTTTTACTTGCTTAGGGACTATTTGATAGCTGGCTGCATTTGCCTTCTACACTCTTTCTCTATTTATTTTCTCTCAGAGAAAATGTTGCCCAGATATCTAAACTCCTGGCATGTATTATCAAGTTCCATAAAAAGAAATTCATGCAACAGAATGTTTAAGCGCAAACTTAACCCATTTTGTTAAAGTAGTTTATATTGCCCATATTTAACAAGCATGTGACCAAAAAATAGTCTTTTGCAGTCCCAAAAAGGCTTGGGTACCATTTGAACCAGTGAAATAATTAATACAATTATTTTCAAAATATTCCTAGCTCACAAAGTCCTGTTTATTATTTTGTAGTAAAAACAAATCATTTTAAGATATAATTCAACAGATAACATTTAATTTATTTATGTTTTATTAAGCAATCACCACCTCTGGTAGCTGACATTTTTAAAAAAATTATTAAAAAAAAAAAAAAAAAATTTAGTGTCCTGACTGAGGTTTCTTTTTATGGTTTTCTTCTTTTGTCATTTACTTTCCTACGCCATCGCCATTACACATATATTTTTTTATTCCTTAAATAAAAGAAACATTCACAGCTAGCCCAGTGGCAGGCTAGCCTCAGCTTCAGAGCCACATGTGGGTTTCTGAAGGAATTTGGAGTTCTTTTTTTTACTAATCTTTAATGACGTCTGGGACCCAAAATATATTCTTAGCAGATATAAGAATCATATTATTTATAAAAAGGGCTCTAACACTTTAAAGGTTGCTGACCTCTGAACTAGCCATTCAGCCATTTGTTTAATTAAAAAAACATAATAGAATCTTTGAAGAAAAACTATTTCATTGTATTTTGTTAACTTTTTGTAGCTCAAGGTAAATCTTGAGAACTCAAGATTTGATAAGGAAATGGCCAAGAATGCCTCTGTGTTCAACATCTCTGAAATGCCTTATGATGTTGCCAGACAGTTGCGGGCTATAACAGATATCGGGATATCAGCTCAGACAAATGAGACAAAAATAGAGCGTGTAAGTTAAAACTTTCAAAATAAATAAATATTGTACTAATTTTTGAATCCAGTTTTTGTTCATTCAAAAGTTTGGAGTTTTTCAAAATAACATGTAAAGCTCCTTACAAATTTATGAATAACCTTTTTAAAACTTGTTATATTACTTCTTAAAATAAAAATGCAACATGTACTCCACTGCAGATGGGAAATCTGAAGTCAACAATGCAAGCTATTTACAGTAAAGCAACTGTGTGTTTGACAAAAGATAAATGTTTAGAACTAGAGCCAGGTAAATGTCTGTGGTAAAAGTGCTCCTCTGTTACATCTAACAGGGTGTTAGTTATTTATTTTGAGCAGATCACATTTCTAAATATTTTATTTTGGCCACTATGCTTTTTTAAATTACAATTTTATAGAGCAATATATTTCTGGGAATTCTTCTAACTTTTAAAAATCAGAATTTTAAGAACAATATGTTTTTTCCTGCGTTCGTATTTTTTTAAATACGACTTATAGAACAACATATTTCTTATCAGATCTTACAAATCTGTTGGCCAATTCAAGGGACTACAATGAGCTACTCCTTGCCTGGAAGCTTTGGAGGGATGAAACAGGTGCAAAGATGAAGGACTTTTATGTGGAGTATGTGGATCTTTTAAATGAGGCCTTAAGATTAGCAGGTTAGTGAAGTTAAGTTTTATTAAGAGCTCAACTGAACTCCTAAAGTTGGAAATTGGATCAAACATAATTGTAAAGAAAATAGTTCATATTTGGCTTCCAATTACCATGTTCAATAATGGACATTGATACATTTACATTTTTTTTCAATTTGATCATTTATAAACAAAAATCTAGAAACTTTTAAAAATGGGAAGCATTAAGATTTCATGCTGATACAAAAATAAAGCTATTTGTATTAGATAAATTTGACTATGCTTTAATTTGTATGATTAAACTGACACTTGTGGGGCAACAGATAATTTTCCTCCAACTTAAACATAACTATTAAATTTAAAAAATTTAACTATTTTAAATAGAAATGACACTTAATAAGTAATAGAAAATAATATTTCATGATTCTTTGTATTGTGGAAGATATGACTTCTGATAAACTATCATCCATCCAACTAAGTAATAATAACAGGACTAAACATGTAGGCTATAATAGTAATAACGAAAAAGTGTTATGCAAACATATTCTTCTACATATCAAAGACAACCTAATTTTCAAAGAGATTAAGATCAACTGTCACATCATATATGAAATGAAAGAATCACTTTTACTTTCACTGTGGAAGATATTCTCAACTTATGGTACTTAACCATGTGGTACGTTAAATTTTTCCAGGTTGTACTCAGAGATGTACCATTTACATATACAAAACTCCAGCCCGATTGACAAAATAAGCCAATGTGGATACATGAATTTTTAACAGACTATTTAAGTGACACAAAATTCCAACATTTTAAGAACTTCTGCCTGAACAGGGCCCCCCCAGAAGTGTTTTTGCATTTTCATTATTTCTAAAAAAAATACTTACTTTTATATGAATCCATAATTACATATCAATTGAGATGGTTGTTTTGTCCGGACAAGACAAAACTCTGACTCAACTCCACAACAAAAAAAAAACAAGTGACAAAACCTCTAACTTTCTCTTAAGCTTGTCTTTGAATTCATGTTAATTATCAATGTGTCCACCTTAGCAATGTCTGCATAGAAAAAAGGGAAAAGGGCAGAAAATGTCTGCATTTTTTTTATTTGACAGACAAACATACAGACACATGTGCTCATGTTAATATAACTATAATACTGATGCCAAAATATAGATATACAAGATGGGATATAAAACTTATTTGTCTAAACCAACCAAGGAATTAGAGATGCTAAAGAGAGCTGGCTGTCAGGTTATGAAACTCCAACGTTTGAAGAAGATGTGGCCCAGCTGTTTGATGTTGTTCGTCCTCTGTATGAACAGCTTCATGCTTATGTCAGGAGACATCTCAGAGCCAAATATGGCAAAGACAAGTTCCCAGCAAGTGGACAGATTCCTGCTCATCTCTTAGGTAAAAATCTAAGTTGTTTAAGATTATTTATATACAGAATACAAAATGCATTGATGTAGTTAATTTAGATTGGTTAATTCTTTTATTAGGCTGAGTGCCTTTTTAATAATGTTAAATTAATATACTTGTAGGGGACATGTGGGCACAACATTGGGACAATATCCTGAAAGATGTCTTACCTTTTCCTAAGAAGATTTCAGCTAACATTTCGGGACAGATGGTTAAACAGGTGAGACAAAGTTTGTTGAATTTCCTTTTTTATTGGAGTTTCAAATGTATCCAATGACTAAAATAAAAGAATTTAATCTAAATTTTTTGCCAGAACTTAATCCAATTAGTTACCATTCTTTTTTTTTTAAACTTCCCTATTCAGTTTACTGGTAAACACTGGTTAAACATATTTTACTAGTAAAGATAGGTTAACATATTTTACTATTAAAGAGAGGATAACATATTTTTACTGGTAGTGACAGGTTGAAATATTCTGGAAATAGATTTTACCATGATTATTATCAATGGAAGTGACATTACTTGACAAAGCCATTCAACGCTAATTGTCTTTAGCTTTGACATATTCTTTTGTGGCCAAGCTTACCGCTCTTTAATGTGCTGAATAGATAAACAGTGAAGAGCCTCATCTGTTGGGCCCTACCATAGAATAAATGCATAATGTAAGACTACATACCCCTCTCCCAACTCCCAGAACCAGTGCAGAGCACGCAGACAACAAATGGGAAATCGTTTCAAAACTCTTTGGGATGGGTGATGGCAGGTTGGGTCTTTCTGAGAGGATAAGTCTATAAAAACGAAAATAAACTCCGTGTCAGACAGTGGGGTGTTCGGTTGTCATTTGTGTCACCAGACTGTTGGCAAGTAAGTTTCCATCACATAGATACAACACCATGCAATCAGAAATCAAAAGTGCACTAAGTTTATGAAGAGCAAGAGCCATACATTTTTTAATTACTTGACGTCTATTTCAATATTTGTTACAATTTGTTTTATAAGAACTACAATGTTACGAGGATGTTCCAACTTGCTGAGAGTTTCTACGTCTCCCTTGGGCTGAGAAATATGACAGAAAAATTTTGGAACTACTCTGAGTTGGTCAAGCCGACTGATGGAAGGGCCTTTGTGTGTCACGGATCTGCCTTCAATATGTATGCACCAGATGATTTTAGGTTTGTTCAATTTTTGTTCAATTTTTGGTGATTTCATTCTTTGGCTGCCTACTTCCTACCCACCTACTTCTTAACTACCCTACCTACTTGCTGTTATGTTCATCATGCTTTAAATTATGAAATTTTAATTAAAAAAATAAAATATCAGATCACAGGCTTGGTTTTGGGGGATTGGGTTTGGGGGGTGGGGGTATTAAAAATTGTATTAGGAAGTTGTCATTTTATCGAAAAAGAAGAATATGTTGGCTGAAAGTATTTGTGTTGCTTATCCATCTGTGCAATCAATAACTGCAAATAAACAAAAAATTAAGAAGTGTGCTTCTATTGCTGCCCACAGATACTACTTACCAGCTAAGTGCTATTCCTTATTTTTATACCGTTTTTTCTGTTGTTTTGTTCGCTGACGAAGGCTTTCTGGCGACACGTTCGCTGTTTTGTTGCATTTATTTTTTCAGGTTTAACCCTATTCTGTTTTACTCATTTTATTTTGTACTAACCTGATTGCAGTCTCTCCCCTTATTACTCCTAAACTTTTGTATGTGGTGCATTACTCTAAGATATCATGAGTGTGTGTAATGGTGTTAGCAGCTAAAATAGGTATTTTGTAAAGGATTAGATCAAAGGCTGTTGTTAGACTTACACTGATCTCTTTTAGTTATTAACTGCATTGAATTTAGTGGGTTTTAGCATAGTAATATTGCATGTTAACAGAACTTTCAATTTGTATTTCCCAGGATTAAAATGTGTACAGATATAACTAAAGAGGATTTGGTGACAGCCCACCATGAGATGGGACATGTCCAGTACTACATGCAATATGAAGATCAGCCAGTCTTGTTCAGAGGTGGAGCCAATGATGGTAGGATGTAGGACCATTGATATGAGAAATAATGATTTTAATATAAAAAATCCATATACACAACGTTTATCTAAGTAATAATGGTTCACTATGGATTCTGAAGGTGCATGAAGCTCATAGTTTTTCAGATTTAGGTTACATTTTTAAAAAATTGTTTTGGAATGATAAAAAATGGAAAATTAATGCACTAAAATTTATATTAAAGTGTAACATTAAATTGAAATTTTGGTAATTTTTGCTTTGAGAACTAGAATAGAAAATAAAAATAAAATTTTGAAGTCCCATTCAAATTGTGAAATATTTTTGACAAACCTGATAAAGTCTGTTTTAATTTTATCGGGGAAAAAGGGGTTGGGTGTGGAATGTTGCAGAAATCTATTTTTTTGTTGTTATAGCTAATGTGAGAGGGAGGGTCTGGGGAAGGGGATCAATGAGCTCTTCCTATAATGTTATAAAAAATTCAAACCTGCATCCCTGCATTTTGAAAAAGTAACTGAATTTAATTGTTCATCATTCTACACTTTATATGGGAGAGCAACTGAATTTAGTTGTTCATTATTCTACACTTTATGGGAGAGCAACTGAATCTAGTTGTTCATCATTCTACACTTTATGGGAGAGCAACTGAATCTAGTTGTTCATCACTCTACACTTTATGGGAGAGCAACCGAATTTAGTTGTTCATCATTCTACACTTTATGGGAGAGCAACTGAATTTAGTTTTTCATCATTCTACACTTTATGGGAGAGCAACTGAAGAGATGCTTGTTTAAATTTGGGTTTATATGGTTTATTTTCAATTATGAGTTCCATAGGTGTTAGCAAGCATGTTGTTGTCAAATTTTTTAGGCTTCCATGAAGCTGTTGGTGACCTGATGGCCTTGTCTGTACAAACTCCTGAACATCTTAACAATATCGGTCTGTTGGAGCAGGTCCCTCATGACAATGGTAAAGCTTCTACATCAAGTCTAAACAATTATTTTAATAATTAGACATGAAAAATAATGAGTAAACTCAATATTTATTATGAACGTTTTAAGTGTCATTAAGAAGTTCTCATAAAGTTCAGTTCAAGAGAAAGGATAGTTATACAATATGAATTCTTGTTTAAACATGTTTAAATGTGTGGCTTGATTCATTAGTTGATTCTTCCTAACATTAACCAAAATATTGCTAATGCAGAGTCAGATATCAACTTTTTGATGGACATGGCACTAAGTAAAGTGGCATTCCTTCCGTTTGGCTATTTAATTGATATGTGGAGATGGTCAGTGTTCACTGGTGAGACTAAGCCAGCTGATTACAACAAACATTGGTGGGAACTGAGGTAGGATTATCTCATTGTTTACATTCAAGGGTTTAATGGGTCCAATAAATAAAATGGAACTACGTTTTTAAAATAACTAGTAAAAAGGGCAATTTAAAATCAAAGTATTTTACAATCCTATCCACCAGCTGAACATGCATTGGATAAAAGACGCCTCAAATCTTAACTGAATAACTGCCATCCAAATGGAGTTCTTATCATTGCTCACAGCTTAAGTAAACGTTTTTATTCAATTTATCTTTATGGTAGGTTGAGCTGTCAGGGTAGGTCACTCTGGTTTGCCTAATTAACTTTTAAAGAGAGCTAAGTTAGAATATAATTATCTAATTAAGACATGCTGTTATAGAAGAGATAAGACTTAGCAGACTTGGCTGATTAAACAGAATGCAGATCAAGGTGTTAATAGATAGTACTAGTAACTGGCATACAACTAGGGTAAACTAGAAGAACTGAACCTAAGCTAGACAATATGGATACTTCACTGCCATATGAAGGGGAGACAATAGAAGTAGTTAAGGAAAATTAAAGGCAATTTTGTTTTTTTCATATGAGAAAATACCATGGCCATTGATTGAAATGAGACTTAACTTATTAGAAACATTTTAAAGTCTTAAAATTAATACTTCTAGATATAACTTTGCATCCGATTTCAAGACAAAGGGTTTAAATTGGACATATACAGAAACTAAAACGTTTACAAAATCATTTATCTCCAGATGAGATTCTTTTATTGATCCAAATAAATGACATAGAAAAAAACAAGACCGTAAACATTTTGACTAAAATAACTAGTTATAAAAATGTGGAGAGTGTTAACAACAATGGGATTTCAGATATTGTGATTAAGATAACAATTTTAAACCAGGACAATTTGAACATAAGACATTTTTTTAAAAGTATTTGTATTTTTTTATGGGCAAAAACAGCAATTTGTGTAATCACACCTCTCTTCTATCATTCCAATTTTGACTTCACAAGTAATATTTAAACTTTATTGTTTGCAGAATCATTAATTAATTTTAAAAGTAAAGCAGGGAAGAAAATTGATCTCACCTGCTCTCTATACAAATATGTTGTCTCTGCAGATGTAGATATCAAGGTGTCTCATCACCTGTTGAGAGAAAGCCATCAGATTTTGATCCTGGGGCCAAGTTTCATGTACCTTTCAATGTACCTTATTTAAGGTAAGAATTTGAAGCAGCATACTTCTCCTTTCCTATGCCAATAATTGATTTTAAAAATAGATTATATTAATTGTATCAAACTCTTAATGTTCTTTCTTATAAATCTATAAGGTAATGATAAAAATAAGTGAGGATACCTCTTTATTGTACACAAATATTCATAAATTAAAAAGGTATTTTTTCATTATAAGGTTTTCACATCGGGAATAGGAAAGAAGGATGGGATGAATAATTTGAACATATGTGTATGTAATAATTAATCTAGATGATATGATTCACACAAACTCCAACCATTTTTTTATTATGTGTGCATAAATCCTTTAATTTTTGGTACAGAATTTTAATTTTAGGAAAAAATTGTTCACTGAATTAGGGATAACTGTTTTGATAAGCATTACATTTTGATCAAATTTTAATTTTCAAGCACAAAAAAATTAATCCAAACATGTTATATAATGGAAAAGAGAGTGATGTTTTGTAAATATTTTGTGTGGTTATAGAATTTTAAATTCCCCTACCATTTATCTATTTGTTACATAAATGTAAGTATATAATATATATAAATATTGATTGATTGATTTGATATTTATATCCCGCCGGTATCCATGCTATTTTAGCATGCTCACTGCGCTCTGGTCCTGCGAAATCTATTTAAACAAAAAAAGTCTTTAATTGTTTCTTAAATGATTTTTTATCATTTACAATTCCCCTCAAAGATTGAGGCACACTGTTCCATAATTTTGGCGCTATTGCTTCAAAAGAGCGCACTCCGTACGACTTTTTTCTGTGTTTAGCAACACTCAGCAAGTACTGTGATGAAGACCGCAGGCTCTTCACGGATACATGTTTATAAATAAGTTCCTTGAGATATTCCGGTGCTGAGCCATCTCTGCAGCTGTACGCCAGGGACAAAATTTTGTAGTTAATGCGCTCACTCACAGGAACCCAATGGAGATCTCATAGAACTGGTGTGATGTGATCAGATTTTCTCATCCGTGAAGTGTTGACCACATATGCCAATCATTTAAGTGGAAACTCAGCAACTTCCATCACATATGTTTGCATTTTGCTTACTTAATGGCATAAAAAAAGCCTAGCACAGAGGTTTTGGAACGTGCCAAAATATGTAGCATGTTCTCCGAACTTAGAAAGAGGCGCCTTTGCTGGTGAGGCCATATAAGGAGAGTTGAGGAATGCCATATTGGAAAGGATCTGCCATGTGGAGAGTTGGCAGAAGAGAAGATACTAACTGAACTGCGATTTAAGGACGTTTACAAAAGGAACATGATGGAAGCCAACATAGAAATCAATGAATGGGAGATCATTGCTTAGCACAGTTTGAGATGACGAGCAGCAGTGTATGAAGTTGTCAAACAGGCAGAAGATGCATGAAACAAAACCCTTGCAACAAAAAGAACGTTACATAAAGCCAAATCTAACGCAGAGTCAAGGTTCTCCTGCGAGAAGTGCAACCGAAACTGCCTTTGCAGGATCAGCCTTGTATGACATTAGAACAAGTGTCAATAGCTATAGCTACTCCATCATCCCACAAAAACAGATGGATCTCATATATAATATTATATACATATATATTTGCCTGTATAATCCTCAGGTATTTTATAAGTTATGTGATCCAGTTCCAATTCCACAAAGCTGCATGCGATGCTACTGGTTACAAAGGTCCACTGCACAGATGTGACATCAATGGTAGTAAAGAGGCTGGAGATAAAATAAGGTGAATGTTTAATCTGGTTTCAATATTATGGCATTCAAAGGTGTTATGGTCCTGTCAGCTTGTTATGGCATTCAAAGGTATTATGGTCCTGTCAGCTTGTAATGGCATTCAAAGGTGTTTTGGTCCTGTCAGCTTGTTATGGCATTCAAAGGTGTTTTGGTCCTGTCAGCTTGTAATGGCATTCAAAGGTATTATGGTCCTGTCAGCTTGTAATGGCATTCAAAGGTGTTTTGGTCCTGTCAGCTTGTAATGGCATTCAAAGGTGTTTTGGTCCTGTCAGCTTGTAATGGCATTCAAAGGTATTATGGTCCTGTCAGCTTGTTATGGCATTCAAAGGTGTTTTGGTCCTGTCAGCTTAAAATGGCATTCTAAGGTATTATGATCCTGTCAGCTTGTTATGGCATTCAAAGGTGTTATGGTCCTGTCAGCTTGTAATGGCATTCAAAGGTATTATGATCCTGTCAGCTTGTAATGGCATTCAAAGGTGTTTTGGTCCTGTCAGCTTGTAATGGCATTCAAAGGTGTTATGGTCCTGTCAGCTTGTTATGGCATTCAAAGGTGTTTTGGTCCTGTCAGCTTGTAATGGCATTCAAAGGTGTTTTGGTCCTGTCAGCTTGTAATGGCATTCAAAGGTGTTTTGGTCCTGTCAGCTTGTAATGGCATTCAAAGGTGTTATGGTCCTGTCAGCTTGTAATGGCATTCAAAGGTGTTTTGGTCCTGTCAGCTTGTAATGGCATTCAAAGGTATTATGGTCCTGTCAGCTTGTAATGGCATTCAAAGGTGTTTTGGTCCTGTCAGCTTGTTATGGCATTCAAAGGTGTTTTGGTCCTGTCAGCTTGTGTTGAGACATTTTTCTTAATGGATCATTGACTGCAGAAAGCTCTGAAAATAATAATATACCTATTGTGATTATTTATCTTGGCAAGATGCATATCTTTGGTTATTACCATGACGTTTCCTACTTACAATTTATATTTCCTTCCATATACTTTCAGTAGCCTAATCTTTTGGGGATCATTTCTAATCTCTGCCCTATAATTCAATGATATTAATGTAATTTAACTCGTATTTAAAAAGTGAAAGGTAGAATTGCTGAGATGGTATCACCATGATGGTGATGATATAACTATTAATTTTAAAAAAATAATATCCTTCAGTTGATATAAGGAAAATGAAAACCTCTACCAGCCTTCCACCAGCGGCACTCACCCATAAATATAATAATATTGAAACTTCAATCCATGTTTTGAACATTTTTATGTTTATGGGTTATGGTTATATGATATTATTGTTATGAAGTCTTCAAATTTTTTACAATCGTAATTGCTGCTTGCTACATATATGCAGTATTCACTTTTCCCCATTGGACCAAACTCATTTATCATTCTCTACTTGATTCCTGAATTGTATACAGAATTTGGACCCGCCTTTGTAATTGTGACAATATACCTGGAACCGGTACCTAGTACCCTGGCAAAAAAAATGCACCTGGCACAGTTGCCTAACATATTGTATACAGTGCCATTTCAAGCTAAAACTTTATTTGGGGCAAAGCCTGAATTTAGGCATTCTCTAACCCAAAAATCTTTATTTTGAAATTGTTAGTCTTGGCCATAAAATTAATTAAATATTTGTTTTATAAAGTCTTACTATTTAAAAAAAAATACATTATTTAATATCCAAGTATAGAAAATATTAATTTTAAAGTGTTTAATACCACATGCTATATTACATGAAACTAGAAATATGCTTCACCTGGGCTCTTCTCGACCTTGGCAAGATGCTATGGAGGCCATGACAGGTCAGCGTAAAATGGATGCAGCACCCATTCTTGAATACTTTAAACCTCTTCTCGAATTCTTAAAGAAAGAAAACGGACAAGACTATGGCTGGGATCCGCACTGCACCAGTCATGACATTTGGGAAAACCCAGATGAAGACAAAGTGTTTAATGAGACAGAGGTTGAACTGGCCAGAAAGTTTCTAGAGGGATATAACACAGAATCTTTGAAGCATAGAATTGAAGGTTCATTGGCTGACTGGAATTCAAGGACAAATATCTCTGATTATAATGATGCTGTGTTGGTAAGTAAATACCACACATGTTTTCTTTGAACAAAAAATAGACATTTGCTTTTAAAAAGTTAAATTTATCATCCACACAGGCAAATATCTATAAAAATTTGATTCAGTTAATTATTAGAATTAGCTCTGTTTTTTTAGAACTGTGGCAAGAAAATAAGAAACTTTCTTAGTCTCAAAATTAGAGGCCGACCGAATTTCAGCTTCGGTTTCGGCGCCGAAAGTGGCCGTTTTATCACTTTCGGCCAAGTTTCGGTTTCGGCCGAAACTTAAAAGTTAAATTTCTGCTTAATTTCGGTTTCGGCCGAAAGAGAAAAGTTAACTTTCGGTTTTTCTTCGGTTTCGGCCGAAATTGACTTAGACTTTCGGCCATCCGGCCGAAAGTGACTCAGGTTTTCGGTCAATTAATACTCAGCGAAAGCGATATTTAACAACAAACTAAGCGACATTTATGAACAAATTAAGCTATCTTTGAGAACACACTAAACGATCTTTAAAACAAACTAAGCGATCTTTAAGAACTATCTAAGCGATCTTTAAAAACAAACTAAACGTTTTTAAAGAACAAACTAAACGATTTTTAAGACCGAACTAAATGATCTTTAAGAACAAAACAAATGATCTTTAATATTAAACTAATTGATTTATAAGAATAAAATAAGCGATCTTTACCAGAAAACTAAATGTTCTTTAGGAACAAACTAAACGATCTTAAGGAACAAAATCAATTATCTTTAACAACAAACTAAGCGATCTTTAACAACAAACTAAGCGATCTTTATGAACAAACTAAACGATCTTTAAGAACAAATAAAGCGATCATTAACAAACTGGGTGATCTTTAACAACAAACTAAGCGATCTTTAAGAACAAACTAAACGATCTTTAAGAACAAACTAAACGATCTTTAACAACAAACTAAACGATCTTTGACAACAAACTAAACGATCTTTAAGAACAAACTAAACGATCTTTAACAACAAACTAAGCGATCTTTAATAACAAACTAAGCGATCTTTAAGAACAAATTAAGCGATCTTTAAGATTAAACTTAGCGATATTTTAGAACAAACTAAGCGATCTNACCCCCCCAATTTTTCCCAATTTTTCCCCCCCCTAACAATTTTTAAAAAATTTGAAAGCAATTTAAATTACTTTAATTTTAAAAAAGTAAAATCCAAAATATTTAGTAGATCAAGGGTCTCAAACTCAAATACCAGGGGGGGGGGGGGGGAGGTAGTGTCTGAATGAGAGTGGGTCGCATCAAGTAATCCACAAAAAAGCGATTACAACTGTTACAATCTGCTCAACTTTTATAAATAACAATAAAATCATTAAGGGTTCTCAAGAACTAGGATTCACTTTCATCCACCTATTCACTGTTGAATACAAAAATATATAGAAACGTTTTAAAAAATAATCAGAATTAGACTAGTCGGTGAGATTCGACTGAAACTGTCGCGGAGAGTCACGTTATAGATATGAGAATGGGGGAAACGGGCCGGCGCATTTACACTAAACTTTTCTGTCATGTAGCGTGCCGCAACATATCGTCTTGGGGGTCATAAATGGCTCGCGGGCCGCGAGTTTGAGACCCTTATAATAGATGTTTATTTATTAATATTCACGATTATCTCATTTTTTATAAAAAGAATGTAAATATTTATACTTTCCCCATCATTTTCTATATATGCAGAATGTATGCGGCAACGAATTTCAAAATATCTTAACATTTCATTTTCGGCTTCGGTTTCGGCCGAAATTCATTTTTAACTTTCGGCCTTTTTTCGGTTTCGGCCGAAAGTCATTTTTAAACTTTCGGTATTTTTTCGGTTTCGGCCGAAAGTCATTTTAAACTTTCGGCCTATTTTCGGCTTCGGCCGAAATCAGAAAATCACTTTTGGTCGGTCTCTACTCAAAATAGCTTAAAGATATCAAAATACCGCAAATGTCTTAAAATACTGTAAATGTTTAAGTTATAACAGATTTTGCAAAGATATCTAATTGCTAATTTCAATTCTTAATTTTTCTAGTTAAACATAAACCTTAAGAACTCCAAGTTTGCAAGAGAAGTGTCCCAGGCTGCTGCTGTGTTCAACATCTCCAGTTTGCCTTATGACATTTCAAGGCAGTTGGAGTCTCTGACATCTTCTGGAACATCAACTCAGACAAACACAACCAAAATACGTGTATGCTGTTGATTTTAAAACTTAAACTATAAAGCAATTCTTACTGAAATCTATTTTAACCATACTTAAGCCTAATCGTCTGAATTAACCTCGTAATTTTTGTTTCAAATTTCAAAAGTTTTAACTAAGAAAATGAAAATATTTCAGATGAGCCAACTGAGGTCAAAAATGCAAGCAATATACAGTGAAGCAGCTGTATGCTTATCAACCAATAACTGTTTGGAATTAGAGCCAGGTAACTTTTATAATACTTTTTTAAGTCACAACAGCGTTTTTTTTTAAAAGAAATGTATTTGTGATTGACAAGTTTTTAAGATAACTATAAAGTGCTTTATAGATATTTAAAACATATAAACAATTACAAAAATTATTTGATTCAGTTCCAATTCCATAAAGCTGCATATGATGCTGCTGGTTTTAAAGGTGTAACTGAAAAGTAATCAATTTTCCGAGTATTGAACATATTTTATTTTGATTTTTTCAAATTGATTATTCCTTTATTCACAGTGCAAGTTTTTACACATTTTTTTTTTAGCTTTAAGTAACAGAAAAAAAATAACAGTAATCTTTATAAGTGCAATTGATTGTATTGGGAGACCAGTTGAATGTTCAAGTCTGAACAGTAATTTGTACAAATTCTATTTTCCAAAATACCTGTGTGTTCATGTCATTTTTATATAACTAGATAAGTGATCAATGTGACTTTACCACTGTAGTCACTCTTACAAGATATAACTAGATAAGTGATTAATGTGTCTTTACTACTGTAGCCACTCTTACAAGATATAACTAGATAAGTGATCAATGTGACTCAACTACTGAAGTCACTTGTACAAGATATAACTAGATAAGTGATCAATGTGAATCAACTACTGAAGTCACTTGTACAAGATATAACTAGATAAGTGATCATTGTGTCTTTACTACTGTAGTCACTTTTACAATTTATAACTAGATAAGTGATCAATGTGTCTTTACTACTGTAGTCACTTTTACAATTTATAACTAGATAATTGATCAATGTGTCTTTACTACTGTAGACACTCGTACAATTTATAACTTGATAAGTGATCAATGTGTCTTTATTACTGTAGTCACTCTTACAAGATATAACTAGATAAGTGATCAATGTGTCTTTACTACTGTAGTCACTCTTACAAGATATAACTAGATACGTGATCAATGTGTCTTTACTACTGTAGTCACTCTTACAAGATATAACTAGATAAGTGATCAATGTGTCTTTACTACTGTAGCCACTCTTACAAGATATAACTAGATAAGTGATCAATGTGTCTTTACTACTGTAGTCACTCTTACAAGATATAACTAGATAAGTGATCAATGTGTCTTTACTACTGTAGCCACTCTTACAAGATATAACTAGATAAGTGATCAATGTGTCTTTACTACTGTAGTCACTCTTACAAGATATAACTAGATAAGTGATCAATGTGTCTTTACTACTGTAGCCACTCTTACAAGATATAACTAGATAAGTAATCAATGTGACTTTACTACTGTATTCACTCATGCAGATATAACTAGATAAGTGATCAATGTGTCTCTACTACTGTATTCACTCATACAGATATAACTAGATAAGTGATCAATGTGTCTCTACTACTGTATTCACTCATACAGATATAACTAGATAAGTGATTGATGTGTCTCTACTACTGTATTCACTCATACAGATATAACTAGATAAGTGATCGATGTGTCTCTACTACTGTATTCACTCATACAAGTTAAGAATAATATTAAACCAAAAAATGTACTGAAGACAAAAATAATCTGTATTTAAGATGTCTTTTCATTACAGTTTAATAATAGGTGAGACATATTATGTGTACAGTTTGAAATAATTTTATAAATGAATACACTATAAAACAGGTCTCACTGACCTAATGGCCAACTCAGAAGACTATGATCAGTTGCTCTCTGCTTGGAAACTTTGGAGGAATGCAACAGGTGCAAAGATGAAGGACTCTTATGTGGAGTATGTGGCTCTTCTCAATGAGTCTGTGAGATTATCAGGTGAGTGAACTATTGAACTTAAGAATTGAAGTATCCATGTATCCAATATAGCCGGTGAAGGGAGTTACTAATTTTAGGATAGCTATTTAAAGATATTTTAAAACAAAGTTATGTTATAGTATTTTTAATTTTTGTTTTTTTCTAAGATCTGTTAATTTTATCTTCTTAATTTTAGATTCATGTGCAGCCTTATTTAATTTGTTTAGTAGAAAAGCATTTAGAAGGTATAGATGTGATTTTGCAAGTCAATTCATAAAGAAATTTTCTTTGTCGAAATATAAAAGGCAAGAGAGATGTTAAAGAGAGCTGGCTGGCAGGTTATGAAACTCCAACGTTTGAAGAAGATGTGGCCCAGCTGTTTGATGTTGTTCATCCTCTGTATGAACAGCTTCATGCTTATGTCAGGAGACATCTAAGAGTCAAATATGGCAAAGACAAGTTCCCAGCAAGTGGACATATTCCTGCTCATCTCTTAGGTAACATTTTGTGTGTAGGGCATTAGTAGATTTTTAAATCATTTTTCTTCTGTAGAAGGAAAATGACCATGATCTGATTTTTATCAAGGGATTTATTATTCTGTAATGTATTGAGGCCAGTGCTTTTTTTCATGCTTTGGGATTAACTTTGTCTTAAAACAATTTATTTTAATCTGTTAAGAATGTGTCACCTTATAAAAAATTACTCTAGGGATGAGCAGCATCTGCCTCACATACTTTGCTAGTGTAATATTGGCGTAGTAATACTTTCCATGTGGTAAAGAACAGTTTTAAATATTATGTGTTCAGCTCCAATTTTACAACAGAGAATTGTTTAAAATGTTGTTTTGGAATAGAATAATTTATTTTGAAGTATCCCTTAATATGTATTTTATTTAAATTTGACATTCTAATTTTTTGTATCAGGAAATATGTGGGCTCAAGACTGGGACAACATCTTTAAATATGTTGTTCCTTTTCCCAATAAGACTTCAGCTGACATCACAGGGCAGATGCTTAAACAGGTCAGGGCAAAATTGAGTGCACCAATATTAACTTTGAAAGCTTTGTCTTTAACTTGAGACATATTCTTATCTCTTACTGCCACTGTGTAGTCTAGATCAGTGGTGCACAACCTTTTTTCATTTTTCTCATAATTATTCCTGATTTAGAAAGCCCCATATTGAAGTATAATTGGTAATGCCCGGTTTACCCATAAGTAAATGACCCCCCTCTAGGCTACTAACACTTCATCTTGACCTTACCACTAATGTTGCATGCTCTTTTAAGAATCAATTACTAGAACTACTAGAAAACGGGCAACTTGTAAGCAATGGCCAATGCAAAGCAGAAATTCTCCTTAGGCAGTTTCAATCTGTCTTCACCAAAATCTCCACCACAGTCATACCATCCCTAAAACCTTCACCTGGTACACTAGGTCCTCTCAACATAACTGAAACATGAGTAGTCTAACTTCTCAAAAACCTGAAACCCAATAAAGCGCCAGGACCTGACTGTATACCGAACATTGTCCTGCAGACCCTGGCTGACAACATTGCCCCAACCATGACCTACATTTTCCAAAAGTCGCTTGACTCCGACAAACTCCCGCTAGACTGGCTTGATGCAAATATCTCTAATGCCTACAAGAAAGGTGACCGTCATAACACAGCAAACTACCACCCAATATCCCTGACCTCAGTCCCATGCAAAATCCTAGAACACATCATCTATCGCCACATCATGAACCACCTTGAACACTACAACATTTTGACCAACCTAAACCACGATTTTCGCTCTGGATTCTCAGGAGAAACTCAATTAATCATCACCACCAATGACCTCCTTGCCTCGTATGACAAAGGTACTCAGGTCGACATGGCAATTCTCGACTTCTCCAAGGCCTTTGACATTGTTCGACACAGCTTTCTTCTACATAAGCTCCACCACTATGGCATTACCGGCAACCTTCACTCCTGGCTCTCAACATTCCTAACACAACATACCATGCAAGTAGTGGTAGACGGCGTCCGATCAGGGAAAGCCACCGTAGACTCAGGAGTTTCACAAGGCACAGTGCTTGGCCCCCTTCACTTCCTCTGTCACATAAACGACCTCCCTGATACAGTAAAATCTCAAGAGAGGCTGTTTGCAGATGACTGTCTTGTCTACAGAGAGATAAATGGCTACGATGACCACAACCACCTCCAAACAGATTTGAAGTGCCTTATGAATTAGGCGGACAAATGGGGCATGAAATTTAATGAAACCAAGTGCTACACAATTAAACCATCAACCTATATGTACTCACTAAATGGGACAATTCTCCAACAAGTATCCAATAATCCATACCTTGGAATTCTCTTCTCAAATAACCTAAAATGGTCACCCCATATTAACAAAATTTCGAAAGAAAGCCAACACTAACCTAGGTTTCATTTGAAGAAATCTGCGCCACTGCCCAACTTCCTGCAAACGGAATGCCTATCTCGCACTCGTCTGTTCACTACTAGAATATGGTGCGATCATCTGGGACCCACACCTTAAGCCAGACATGGACAAGATGGAGTGAATTCAACGTAATGCGGTGCATTTCATCGCATGAGACTACAAATCCACCACTTCTGGCTTCGTCACTGGCCTCTTAAAAAGATTTGACATCCCCTCCCTTAAAGACAGACAAGAGGGACTCCGCCTGATATTCTTATATAAAGTGGTCATGGGACTGGTGCCGGCCATCCCACAGAAGCTGGGTCGATTGATCAGAGCCAAACGCTCACTGAACACTGACTTCACCACTGACAACCCCATAAAAAATTACACCCGAAACAATAGCAAATGCTTCACTGTGCCTCAGTGCAACACAGTGCAGTATAAACAATCTTTCTTCCCATGCACAATAATAGCTTGGAACCACCTGGACAATGCCGCTGTGAACTCGACATCAGTCAAAATCTTCAAGGCTGCCCTGGCATCTGCTAGGAGCTGTTAGACTAGCAACACCATTCCCCCAACCATTGCACAGATGCCAGTATATGGATGCAGCAACGAACACTACCAGAATCAGAATCAATTCTAATCACAAAAAAGTTGTGCTGGTTGCGATTTGATCATCTGAACAATCAACCACTTTGGAGGATGAATAAGCACAAATCCATTCAGTAATATCCTTGGCATGACCTAATAGGACTGCACCAGGAAGGGAAAGCATTACGCCAGTTTACTCTGTTTATTTTGATTTTTAGGTTAAACAAACAATAGAATACTACCATAAACTTGTCAGTGCTGTATCAATTTTAGAATTTAGCCTCAAATTAGACTTGGAAAACGTTGCTATGTTGACTAGCTACTGCATATAAAGCTCTCTTGTGCCTCATCTTTTAGAATTCTTATGAATGTTCTTTGTCGAATACTCCCATTCCTAATTCTCAATGTTAACTTTAGCCTTGGAAACATTACATTAATGAATCTATACTTTCATTTCAAAGTTAGGCCAACATAATAGTTAATTTACAAAATATATACAATTCTTTGTCCTCTCTTATGATAATTACATGACATAGAGATATATATAGAGAGATATAGGATTATCAGAGATCTCATTATTACAGATGATATGTCATGAAGTAGTGGGAAGCAAATTTTTTTATTCCAGTTGTTGGAAGTCACAGATTTAACATTTAAACAAAATTATTTAGCATATTCAAATACTTAATTTTGTATCTTTATATTTTGCAATCACAGAACTATACAGTTGAGAAGATGTTCCATCTTGCTGAGAGCTTCTATGTTTCCCTTGGGCTGAGAAATATGACAGAAAAATTTTGGAAGTACTCTGAGTTGGTGAAGCCGACTGATGGAAGGGCCTTTGTGTGTCATGGAACTGCCTTCAATATGTTTGCACCAGATGATTTTAGGTTTGTTCAAATTTTGGTGATTTCTATCTGCCTATCTACGGATTAATTTGTAAAAATTTATTTAAGATGTTATCATCACTTTATTACTACTGGATTACTTTATGCAGCGGTTTGCATGTTAAATATGAAGTTAACTATGATCTTCTCCATGAATTCTTTCTCTTTACGTCAGGACCCAAAGATATAAAATTCTTTTGTTACCCAGTCTGTACGAATTTGTCAGCGTGCTCTCCCAGCTGTTACCAAATTTAAATGATCACTATTAAATCAATATTGTCATGATGGGACTTCATTGATGATTGATTTTACTAGAGAAATACTTTAGATGTCTTGAGTTTAAATTTTTATAACTATAAAATGATGTCTGGGTTAAAATATGTATTTATTTATGTGTTGAAAATGAAATGAAGATGTACGAAGTAATCAAAAAACATTTCCATTTGGTTGGACCAATAAAAGAATCTTATCTTATTTTATGTTTTTATCTGTGAGCATATATTTAGTGCACTTTTGTATGGTTAGCTTTTTGTGGTAATTGAAAGGATTTTTTTTTTTTTTAAATAAATAGAGGGGTTTATTGTGACAAAATTGATGGTTAAATTTGACTTTATCTTTTCTGAATATTCTTTCAAAATGTTTAATAAAAATTCAGGATCAAAATGTGTACAGAAATAACTAAAGAGGATTTGGTGACAGCCCACCATGAGATGGGACATGTCCAGTACTACATGCAGTATGAAGATCAGCCTGTCTTGTTCAGAGGTGGAGCCAATGATGGTAGGATGAACAATTGTCATTGTATTGTTTATATTTTTGTTATTTGCTTATGCTGAAGGAGTGTTTACATTTCATTTAGAAATTGAGATTAAAATAAGTTGATTTCTTTAACTTTAAATGTCCAATAACTGATTTATATTAATATAGCTAAGAAATGAAAAAAATAAACTTTTTTGTTGTTATGATTCCAGATACCATACTAGATGCTAAATCATTAAGGATCTTTATTTAAATATATTGTCATTAAAAAAGTTAAATTTGACTGCAGATCTGCATCTTCAACTGTAAGAATTGAAAATTAATAGATTTTTTCAAAAAACAATATTTTTAGGAATTGTATTTAAAACTTAAATGAGTTTGTAAAAATAAAAAAAAGACAATATCTTAATGATATTGGGAAATATTTTTCTGATCTTAAGGATTCCATGAAGCTGTTGGTGACCTGATGGCCTTGTCTGTAGAAACTCCTGAACATCTTTACAAGATTGGTTTGTTGGACCAGGTCCCTCATGACAATGGTAAAAACAGCAATGCAAACTGCTAGTAATATATTGAGTATTAGGCATAGTATTTAGCATTTTTCAAACACTGATACTTCGGTATGACATTAAATTCAAATTATCAACATTCCTGCTGATAGCAATTATTTGCAATTCATTTAAAAACAACTTGAATCACAGAGTCAGATATCAACTTTTTAATGGATGTGGCTCTAACAAAGGTGGCATTTCTTCCATTTGGCTATTTAATTGATCTGTGGAGATGGTCAGTGTTCACTGGTGAGACTAAGCCAACTGATTACAACAAACATTGGTGGGAACTGAGGTAATAAATTAAATTTATTGTTGTAACAATGGCAGTGGATTAAAATTAAGAAACAGTTTTTAACAAATATATTGTTACCTTATAAGTTATGAAGACAAAGTTCAATTGAATTCCTATATTTCATCTGATTTGCCTAAATGTTTTATCCAATCAGATGCAGGTATCAGGGTATATCTTCACCTGTAGAGAGAAAGACCTCTGATTTTGATCCTGGTGCCAAGTACCATGTGCCCTTTAATGTTCCGTATTTAAGGCAAGAGATTTTATCCACCATAAAGATAATGGTCCTAATCCCATTTTAATCCACAATGTTTATTTTTATATTGTCTCACTTTTGTCTCAAAAACAAAATTTAGCTGTGTCATCAAATGAAATCCTCATCTTAAAATTTTTAGGCAAGTGTCTGCTCAGTGCTTTAGATTTTTAAAAATCTGTTAGATATTGTTTATTCTAGGATACTGGACCACACTTCTGAGCTTTCTAGTGGAATTGAATTTTATAGCAGATTTTTTACCTAGGCTACTGAGGTAAAAATCTCTTTAATTTCCTCCATGGAATGTCTGCAGGATTAGATTATGTGGTAGGCAAGTTATGCACTGAATTTATTTTAGTCAATTGTTTAATTTCTATGAGAAATTTTTAAATTATTTATCCACAGATATTTTGTAAGCTTTGTCATCCAGTTCCAATTCCACAAAGCTGCATGTGATGCTGCTGGTTACAAAGGTCCACTGCACAGATGTGACATCTATGGTAGTAAAGAGGCTGGAGATAAAATAAGGTGAATATCTTACCTGCTTTTGATGTTATGGCATTTAAGGGTGTTATGGCCCTGTTAGCTTGTGTTGACACATTTTTCTTAATGGGTCGTGACTGCAAAAGTTTACATTTCTTTTCCCTTATCTGCCACCCAAAAAAATGTCAGCATGTATTTAGAAGAAACTGGCTCTTCCCTATGTTAATAACATAACAAATTCTGGACTGTCCTCTGACTAGAGGTATAATTAAGACTGCACCAAGCAGATAAAAACTGAAAACTGCATATGAGAGTGATGTTAAATATTTACCTAAATACTTTTATTGATCATTGCAATGTACAAATATTATTCTTTATCATTGCAATGTACTAGATGTTAGATTTTGTAAAGTTAATGTAGTATTAAGAAAATTATTATTAAAAATTAATTCCAGTAGCTTTTTCATTCTTTTTGTTAAGTCTTTGCTACCTACTGTTTTGTTAACTAGACATTTTTAAACAAATTAATTTGTTTAAACCTAACTTCAGTAGCAACTAAAAGGCTATATATTTTTATATACATTCATTGGCGTCCCTTTAGGGGTGCAGTACATGCAGACCATCATGACTGAGGGTTACACGAAATGGAAAATAACAAATTTAACAGAGTTGTATGGAGTCGGTTTCAAACTCAAAGTAGTTTAATTCAAGAGTGGGATGCCACTAGAGCAGTTTGCCACAGAGCATGGTGTCACTAAAGCAGTTTGTCACCATAGCAGGGTCACAAAAGAGCATTTTGCCAAGGCATGCAGACTTGTAGAAGGTCTATTGAAAAACCATGGAGGGTGTTGACACTTTGATTATTCAGCCCTTGAGTGACACCAATTTTTGTGGCAGCACTGAATAAATTATACCTTTGACTTTCTTCCTGTCAACTTCTTCTCTGTCTTAGAAACTTAAACAATCCTTCCTAATAGATATAACTACAAATTATCTTACTTTTTTGTGAAGAATTTAGCAAGTCTCAAAAATCATATTAAATACTGGTACTAATTAAAGGATTTCATTAAAATTACTTTTTTCATTTTAATGCATTCTTAAATTATTTTATTACTTTGAACTTTACAAATAACTGATCATTTGGAAAACATTAGATATAATTAAATGAATTTAATTTTAATCTAGAAAAATGTTGCAACTTGGCTCTTCCCGGCCATGGACTGTTGCCATGGAAACCATGACAGGACAGAAAAAAATGGATGCCGCTCCCTTGCTAGACTACTTCAGGCCCCTCCTAGAATATCTCCGCAAAGAGAATGGCAATGATTACGGCTGGGATTCTCAGTGCCCATCTTTGAATGAAAATACAGGCAAAATATCACCAAAAACCACCTGTAATAACCATGGAGCAGAGATTAACATGTCTGTTTGTCTAAAATTTTTAATTGTTTTCTTATTTTTCTTTAAAATGATAATTTTAGATATTAAATTGTATTAAAATTACAAATATTGTGATTATAGTGAAACTGCAGAATATAACTCCCTAATTATATAAGAGTATAACAGAAACATAATATTAGAAAATATTCATATCTAGCATAAAATTAAATGGTCTAAATAATTTGAGGATTTCACCATTTATGTGTATATTATAGATTAAAATATCCAATGAAAATAAATGTTTTTAACTAAAAATGTTTTAACTTCAAATAAAAATTTACCTTAATGACAACCTTATGTTGTTTTAATGCTTTTGGAATAAATTTTTTTGTTGTGCAATTTCATCTAAGAAACCCCAGAAAAAATCAATGAATTTCCCCCAAAAATATAAATATTATATGAAATTTTCATTCTTAAATTATATATTTTTTTACATCTACATGGCGTTTGCCAGGCAAAAAAATTTTTTGTTTTGGGGTATGTAACTTGAGAGTTGAGAATGGTATGTATCATTGTTCATAGGTCTATCTTTGAATTATAATACCAGTATAGTAGCCATAATTTCACACCCTTCCATTTTTCCCTACCTCTCCAACACTGGGTCCTAAACCACACCCCTAAAAAATTACATCCTCTTTGCCTTATCACTGTCAAACCCTACACTCTCCCAGAAACCCTGGCATAACTGTTAATTCTTACGATTTTGGCTTACAATGTACGATTTTGAGGTGTGTACAGGTTTTTTTTTTTTACTATTAAGATAGTGTATTGAACAATTTTGTGATGATATTGTACGATTTTAAGAGTTTGAGGGTAAATAGGTCTGCCCTGGTTAACTGATCCTCTTCCCCAATAATCCCTTCGCCATAATAACCTACACTTTCCCTACTTAAGAACAAATTGATTTCATCACTTAAATTTTTAAAAATAAAAAAGCTATTTATGGCAGTTTAACAAACAATTACATCCATAAAGCTAAGTTGTCTGATTCAATAAAATAGAATTCCTAAATTGAATTCAAATCAATTATGAGACATTTTTATAAATAGCATGTATAATTCATAGAATAATAATATTTTATTATATTATGCCAAATTAAAGCAAAGTCATTAATACAACTTAAAATAAAAAGTAATGAAAAAATGAGCATTGAATTCTATTTCTAAATATAGTTTAGACCAAGCAGTTTTGAATAAGAATGATGTGAAAGGTCCTAAAAAATATTTATAGGCAATTTTAAAAGTATTTAAAAATATAGATGCTCATTTTCTTTTAAGTACTGGTATTGGGTTATTCAAAGTAAAATTATACATGGCATCTATAATTATGATCCAATAATTATAATACCAGTAATTTGCTTCTTGCTGCTATTAAGTGAACAAAAAATATTTTTCTTGATATTTAAAAATATGTATTAAACATTTTTAGTTCATTTTATAAAATTTGAAAACAGCTGGCTTAGACATACCAAAAAATATTTATTAAAATCTTAAATAATATTAATATACATAATTTTTAAAAGATATATAAAAAAATCAATTCAGATATGTATAAAATACATCGATTAGCAGAACTCAACATTGGCAAGCTCATAAAACTTATTAAATTTTTATTGCTTTTCACTCTCTATGTTACAATAACTTTAATAATACTCCTCATTTAGCTGTAAAATCAATAATTTCTCATATTATTGGTGACTGAATAGTTTTAATATTCTGTGGATATTTCATTAATGTAAAATATAACATTAATGCAGAATATTTTACTAAGAAACAAATACTTAAAGACTGCCTTCTATGCACTGCCATTGGAAAAGGTGGTGGAGAGGTGCAACATATTTTTTTAGGGTGGCATTTTTGGCCCCCATCACATAATGTGTATATTGATAGATACTTTTTTAATGCTTTTTAGTTTTTGTTCATTAGGGGCTACAAAATCAATGCCTGCCCCAGGCGTTATAAACTCTAGCAACTGTTCCCAATAATGATGTTTACGATCATCAAAGAGAATATTTAATTTGAATTTTAAACTATGATGGTTAATCTCTGAAAGCAAGATGAGGAAGTTAAAAAGTGAACTGAATACTTGGGGATATTGAGAGCCTACATTCCCTTATATATAGCTAAATAACAAAACTGCAATTTAACTTTACGCCTGAGGTTGTAGACAAGAATAGAACAACTTGTTAGACTGACATCTTTTGTCTTAGGAGAAAAAAACAAAAGCTTTCAATGATACAAACAGGTTTCAATGATGCCAACAAATTTTAATTATAAGGTAAAATTTTACACATTTAATGTGATCTTTTTTTGCATGCATGCTGATAACATGTTAACCCTTTAGGTTAGGTTGTGCCGTAGGTTTGCCACTGCTGGTTTAGACACATTTGTGTCTATTGCCTCAATCCTTCAAACCCCTAGTGCATGATTTCCTCATCAACACCAGTAACAGAAACATTGCAAATCCCATCTACATGCATAGGAGCCAAAATGATCAATAAATTGATCGTGGGCCCTTAAGATATAGAAGAAGAAGAGTCAAGATAAATTAGGGAAAAATTTTGTCTAGATTTAGCCATTTGCATCAATGATATCCAATGAGAATGTCCATAAAATTTGGCCAAGCATCCCCTGGAAAGCTGCGCTACCAACTAACCTGACTTTACAAACGAATGCAGGGGAAAGATTACAATCTAGAAGTGGTAAATAGCTCTATAAATAACCCAGTTCTTGATAATAAAACTTATATTTATTTGAAAGTCTAATTTATGCTTAAGTTATATTTTAGTTATAAAATAATACGAAAGCCTTTTTTATGAGGACAATCAATTTTATGAGTGATTAATTTCTTATGTGCCCCCCACCCCTTCCACTCCTTTCATCTTCTGGCACGCCCTGTGTGTGCCATCCAATAGATAGATCCAATTGTAATGTAAAAAAAAACAAGAAAACAGCAGGTATTAAATTTAATAAAAAGAGCAGTACAAAATTATTGGCCCTAAATAATAAAATAGTATTCTAAAATGCATTTCAAATTATTGCCTCATCAACTAGAAATATCACGAAGGTTAAAGCATTTCGATAGTAGGTATATATATAAAATGAGATACATTTTTTATTGCAGCACAAAAAATGTGCATAAAAATTTAATGTAAATAAAATCTTCCATGTCTTAGTTCGGTAGGCGACATGAGACAAATAATTTTTAATTTTTTTTAAAATGGTGAAATGACACATCTAAAATTAAAATATCTTTCTTTTTTTTTTTTAAATTTGTTATAGTTAGCTAAAAAATGTTTTTACTTTGGACTTGCTTAAAACAGTGCTAAATGATCCTACTCAACTTGGTGTCATTATTTTATATCTTTCAGACTTAAGTGAATATACTACAAATGGGGTTATCGCTTTAGAAAATAATTTCTTAAGTCAGTTAAATGATAATCTAAACACAAGGTTAAAACTATCTGTTTTATAGAAAATTGTAAATTATACATTTAAATTGGTTAATTTCAAATACAAATGACAAAATTCATCAAAAAAAATTTCAAAATTTAGAATATTTTAAAAGACCGTGGGGATAACAAATTGTATAATTTATTAAAATTTTTCTATAAAAATTATGTAGACTTAAGCCAAGGATATCACATCCGCTTTAGATTATGGTGTTTATGAGCTAAAAAATGATTATATCTGTTGGGTCTCTATGATTCTCTACGCAGGGGCTTTATTTCAGGGAAAATTAAATTACTAAACTATTTAAACATGCATGGATGGGCAAAAATTTATTGATATCACAGTCTCACCATTGGATGAAAATTTCCTTTGAGTTTACATACTAATATTCAGCAATGAAATAGAATTATAAATATACAAACTTCATGGAAATTATTAATTATTGAAAATAATGAAATGAATGTAAGTTTGAAACTACTTATTATATATAGCCTTTTAAGTACAGTTACTCTATCAAATATTAATGAGGTATTAACTATTCAAACAGAAAAAATTGACACTTAAAAATAAATTCAGATAAAAACTTATTTATTTAATTTGTTAACTAAGAACTATGACAATAATTAGTCCTACATTCCCTTCTTTTAATTTATGCCAAATTGGACTCCTAATGTTCAAGATGTATGAGACAAAATAAACTTAAGACCCACTTAAATTCAACTTTAGCAGACACAATTACTCTCCTACCAATTTCTTCATGGCAGCAGAAATTTCTTCATGCTTCCTTAGCAATATTGCTTTTGCTTTTGGATTGTTCTGGGGAAAAAAAAGTAAGAAAAGTTTATTTAAACATATTATATTTAATAATGAGATAACATCTTTTATTACTTTTGAACAAAAACAAATGTTAATTTCAGCTATGGTGTTGCTGAATGGTGTACAAAGTTCAGGATTATACTGCATTATAGTCAAAAACTCACAGAGATGCTTAACATTCAGGCCCCATAATTTTATCTTTTTTTTTCTTTTTCTAAATATGACAGCCATTTTACATGTTCAGTAAGTACAACTGAACACAGCCCAAATTTATCAGCACCACTTTTATCCATGCTCAAGACTTGTTTATTTTATGTATTATTCAACAAATAGCTTTGGCCTACCTTATTCTTTTCAATCTCTGCTTCTGTATATTTCAAGTCCCTAAAGAGTTGTAACAGGGTTGGTGGAGGTTGTTTTTTACTGGGCACAAACACAGCTGGTTTAACATGCATTGGATGTGGAACAGATTGAACAGATTCATTTAAGGTCATTCCAAATGCCCTGGGTCCTGAAAAGCTGAAGCCAATGTAGAAGTAAACCCTTTTTTGCCACATGTCCCTCTTGGTTACTCTGTGAGAAGTAGGAATTATCAGCTCAAATCTATTGCCTTCTTTCGTGATTATGGACATATTAATTTTTTCGCCTCCATGCACCAATATTCCCATCTGCAATCTCAGTTTTGCACGAACATCTTGGAGCTGCCATTTCTCTTGCAAGGAAAAATCACTCATGACTTCAAGAGAGTCTTGATGTACAATATCCTGTAATGGTTTTCCATTTCCCAAGAAAAACAGGGTTGTTTCTCTTCTTTTAAGACGAATTTCTTCCCTTGTACATTTTGGATAATTCTTTATGAATGCTAAATGCCAATTATGAATTGCATTCACTAAATCTAAAGGCATGCACAGCTCAAAACCTTGTCTCTCATCTGTTGGAAAGTTGTACAGTACATAGTAAAGATATATTTCCAGATATGAACGAGCACTTATGTTGGTGCTGTTCAAAGAATAAAGTTTTTTACACCATTTTAGAATTTGTTCATATTCAAGACCTGGAGGTGGCGAGTAGTCCAGCAAATAAACTGTTACAGTGTCCAGTATTGATCTCAGGTCATCAAAATTGATACGTGAGTTCACATTTTCAATCAGCAGATTATAAATCTGTACCAGACTACTAAGTTGGCCATCTTGTCTCATTCTTAGCAATAGATTCAAAGAAGTCCCCCCCAATTTCCTGGCACGACGTAAACGATACTCACATGCATCACTTTCACATAAATTTCTTGGTGTAGCATCATTTGGTTCTCCAAAATAGTCATCAAGGTTGACTTTTAAATCTAAAAGGGATTTTCTGTCAAAATCAAATTTAGGGGCCACAATGTCTAAGTTAATGTTTCCTTTCATCTGAAGATATTCCTCATCAAGACGTCTCATGGCTTCAGTGGCAAACTTTTCCAAATTCTTTAGATAATCCGAATCATGCTCATCAAAGCAGCTAAGCTTATATTGCTGGTCAACTAGGTAACGGTGAAGCATATCATCCTTGTTGAAAGCAGGACACAGTTTAAGAGCACTCAGAAGTATAACGATGGCTCTGAGCTCCCCAAAATAACCGGCAAAGTTGTTCTCTCCGCCCGTGGTAAATTCATCTTCACTTATCTTTTGTGCTTTTCTGAAGCAATTTATGCAACTTTCTGTCAGCTCTATTAGCTTATGAATTTCACTTGGATTGAAACCCTCTGCTCTTTCCAGTGTTTTTTGTGAAGCCAACTTGTCATACAGCTGATTCTTGAACACTTGTCCATGAGTGTCCCATAAGAAAGAGTTGCCTGGCAGCAAACTTGTAGCTCTTTTGGCATAAAACTCAGCTCGAGACCAGTTCTTCAGCTCTATGTAGAATCTCGAAATTTGCTGGGCTGTAAATGGATCTTTTGTCATCTCAAATAAGTTTTCCAGCAACATTAAAGCTACCTCTGCACCTTCGTTTTGCTGTACATAGAGCACAAACTGTGAAAATTTATGCTTTCTGCCATCCGAATTATATTCACGCTTCTTCATCACACTATTGATAATTCCTTGAAAGTGTTTTGCATCATATGTTGGTTCCTCATATAAACCCGACTCTATCAACTCCAGCATAATTTCACTTTCTTTTTGTCCTGTTCTTTCTTTCATCTTTTTAAAAATTTCCTGGGCAATGACTTTGTTGAACACACGTAGGCATTTCCTTGCCTTGCCTGCTTGGTTTCTATTGGAGGATAAGTTTAGCAGCACTTTCACACCTTGGCTCAAGTTTGCTTCCCACCCAACATTGCGTTTTAAATTCCCGGGATGTTGCGGCATTACCCTGTGATTTTGTTGGTTCTCCAAAATTTTATCTAAACAAGATACTCTAATGGGCTTGAAGTCAGGATCGAAGCTATTTAACAGAGAAACCACTTTTAATAATTTCACCTCTTTAGGACTTTTGACATCATCAGAGAATTCTTTGACTACCTTTGAGACATAATCTTTGTTAAAGTTTTCTTTCAGAATGTTGAAGGAAATTAAGAATTTAGGGTTCACGTTGTTGTCTTTGTTCCTCTCAAATCTCGATTTTAGTGTTTCACTTTTTTTTTTAAACCAATCCAACTCGTTTATATTGAGTTCTTGGCGGAGGGAAATCTGTCGGCTTTTTAATTGCTTTGGTAAAGATGTGCGACGTGTACACAAAATTATTGTGCAGTACACATTAAAAGATTCTTGTTGATCCCTCCATCTTCGTCTTCCCTTTTCTTCCAGTTTCGCTGCAATCTGGTTATATTTTTCTTCATCTTCATCATCAATGAGAATGAGGAGAGGTTTAGGATTAGAATCCCCAAAACACCTTATTTCATCCAGCTGATCCGCAGTTTGATCTGTGATGGTGTTAACAACACAGCAACGGTATTCTTTACGCAAGTCCCACAGCACTTGTTTAGAAGATGTCGTACCCCCTGCTCCGGGTTGGTGGAGGATAGCAACTGTTGTCACTTTGTCTTCTTCATCTTTACCTCTGCCTTGTACAGCTTCTATAACTAATTTCTTGAACTCCTGATGAATATCTCTTTTTAGTACCTGATCATGAAAGAAGAAGTTTAACCAATCTACCTGCTCTCCTTTGTAAAAATTTTCTTCCATGTCTTTTTTTCGTTTCTCCTTCCCTGCTTCGGGAATCTTGAACTCTCCAGCTGATAAAACATCAATGTCGCACCAGTCTTTGAGCTTTTTCTCACGAACTTCAATGAGAGCTCCAGTAGAGCATGGAAGATAGCATTCATGTGATTCTGGCTCTCTTAAGGTTTGATTAATCGTTGTGTTGATTTGTTCCCACGGCATGCCAATTACACAACGATCCAACAGATCCTTCTTCTCCACTCTATTCCTTGCCAGGATTTGATCCTGCCACAGTTTAGCCACGGATTCCGTCTCAGCGATGAGCAACCAATTTTCTGGAAGTTTGGTAACAACCTCATCACATGCCTCAATCATAGCACTGTAGTTTTTAGAAAATAAACAGATCATGAAGATAATTCTGTCCTTGTTAAAATTTTCAATATAAAACTTGAGTCCATCTTGAAAAGCTGACCTTCTCTTTCGGTTCCAATCTGTGGGCGTCATCGGGTCAATGGACATTTCAGTGTAACCATTGCAAAATATCCACGAAATTTTACTTTCATTTGCAAGACCATCAAGAAAATTGGTGTATTCTTCATGTTTCTTTCCTTCTTTTTCAAAATTGTTTGGTATAACTAAAACCCTCATTTTCTCTTCTTGTTGGCTGTCCAAGTTATTGTAGATCCCGTCAGTGGAGCCTTTTGGATCAAAATCAAAAACAACTTCTGGCCTAAGATTTTTAATAAATGATGCATTTTTTAGGAGATATGCTTGGTCCATGTGCGAGTCTATAGGACTCGTCATCAGGAAGATGTAGCTGGTATCCTCAAACTTCTCAGTTCCTCCAGTCAATAAATTTCGGAGCCTTACCCTTAAGTCAGGAGTTGGTTCAACAATGGAATTTTTTTCGTCTTGTTTCCTCTGTTGAATAATCCGTGATTTGTCTCGCTCATAATTAGTCATTTCATCTGGAGACACGATAGCTGGGTATCCCTCATCTGAAAATCTGAATACAGCAGATTTGCTATCTTTCTTGTTATATTCTGTTAGATGTTTGAGTTTAGTTCTGATGGTTTCTTCTGCCATCATTGAACTATTCGGTAAGACATCCACTTCAACAACAAAAACATCAGTTTTAGGGAAGTCATCATCAATGACCGGTACAAAGCGTGCATTCCTTATTGTTCCCGAAATAACATTTTTCTGGACACTTGAGAACGCACTTGTCAAGTAGGCATTGATCCTATCCTGTACAACTTCTTGAGGGTGACTGACTCCTACAATTTCACCAGTTTTATGACCATCTCCTGTTGATGGACTGATGCCAAAATAAATTGTGCCATTTCGTCTGTCATTCAGACAGGCAGATGCAAAAGTAACCACTTTCATAGACATGTCATCCAGCTCCACCTCTTTGTCATCATCTTTAACTAAATGAAAATTTCTGACGGGAGTTGTTGTCTTGCCCCTGAGGTATGAGTTTACATCTGCACAATGGCCCTTCACGTACTTATCTGTTGGTCCAACAATGCTGTCAAACTTACACAAATGTTCGGGCATGGGTTTACTTTCAACTGTTTTTGTGCACTGTTCAATCACCATTTTCAGAAGGCGCCTGACACCAAAATTAGCACTGGGTATGGTCTCTTTAAAGTCCTCTTCTTTCATTGTCATAAAAACTTTGCCAGAAATGCTTTCTCTTTCCAGGTCTTCCAGTATTTTCTTATCAAATCCTTGACTTTCAAATTCAGGGATCAGGAACTGTTTTAATTCTGATGGATTCATATCTTTCAGTTCTTTTTGAGCTGGAAATTGAAAATAAAAGTGTTTTAAAATTTCTTGTAGGCAAAAAAAATAAAAAATTAATAAATTAATATGGCATAAGGTTGGGATGAAAGGATAGTGAACTATGTGTACCTGGTATTGTAAACATTAAATGTTATTTTTAATAAATCTTAAAATATTTTAACAATCATAAATAAAAGATTTTATAAACAAGCCAAAAACATATCTCTAACAAATCTTGCCAATATATTTTTAAAGAAGAAATTAAAGTATATTTTTTAAATTCTAAAATTACCGGTTCAAACTGTTAAACTTTTATAATTTATAATTAAAAATTGGGGAAATTTAAACTGCAGCTCACCCTTTTTGTCCCCCTCAACACTCGGAGATGCCAGTACTTCTTCAGATGGATCAATTTTATCAATATTTTTCAAAAGTCTTATAAAAACCAGTTAAAGATCATCATGTTTAATGAATACTTTCCAGAACTACAGAGACCAAAAAATTTGATAGATTCAAAACTAGTTTAGTCTTATGCGACAAGACTGAAGTATTGAATGAATCTGCAATTTAATCAGGCTGCAATTTTGTAATAAAAATTAGTTTAGCAGTATCCTAAAATTGATAAGCGCATAGATAACAAGATTTTCAAGTAAAATAAAGGGAGTGCTAACTTTTGTTTAGTAAAATTTATCTCATTATAACGGAAAATCAAAATTATGATCAATGAAAATAATAATTTAAATTCTTTTTTAAATCCTTTATATTAACTTCGCTTTTGTTTGTGCGTGGTTTGGAGGCAGGCAAAACCTGCATATGGCTAATTGACCCACTTCCTGTCAACCTATTGAGCTAGGACAAGGAATATAGACTCATTGCCAATGACAACACATTCTATAAAAATTTCAGCCCCACCCCTTAACACAACCCCCCCAAAAAAATCCGGTTTTCCTGCTTTTCAAGGGGAACATGCAGGAAAATTTCAGATTACTGCCCTAAATGAGATTCCTTAAAAATAAATATCCCAAGTGCGTTATATATTTTGTTTTTCTGAAATAGTTGGTGAAATAAATCTGTGGTGTAAAAGTGGGTGGATCATTAAAATATTAATATAGTTCAGGGGCATGAAAAAAAAAATAGTCAGTTGCGAGCCTTGGAGGGGAGAGGGAGGGATTCTTATAAAGTGTGTTACTTGTATGCATGTTTTGTCAAATTTTCAGCCTTACAACCCCCCCCCCCCCCCCCCCCATATTGCTCAATATTACATTTTATAAAGGATTGAAACAAAAAAACTTAGTTTTCAGGGGCTGTTAATTTTAATATTAATTAAATCTAGGTGCAAATGTTTTCTGTGGGGACAAAGTAAAAATCCCCTGAACTAATAGATTTCACTTTCAGCTAACTTTGTTGTAACTAAAATATGTGAAGAGCCTTTTAAAAAATAAATCTGTTAAATCTACAATAGTTCTGGTGGTGGTTATTCAAAATTTTAGTTGATAGCTTTCCTAAATCCTATTATTGCTTGAGATTGCTCAAAAGGTTTTACATCATAAATAATAAACTGTTAACCTCCCTAATTCCTGTCATCCCCAATTGATGTCTCTTTCTAAAATTATTAACAAAATTCAGTTCAATGAATCTGAAATAATGAACGGATTATATTTGTGTTTACCAAGTCGGAACAGTGTTGTTTGTTTATTAGCAGGCTGTCACAATATGTGAGTATGTTAATATTACCTGTACCAAATATTATTTGAGTTCTACACAGGTAGGTTATGTAACAACTTAGACAACATGATAAGTTCCACTATAGTTTTTCCACATTGGTGCCATGTTATGGGATGGGGCTATTTGATTCATATCATAAGGACGAGAATGTGGAGTAGAAATTCTATTATGATCTGTTATGAACTTGAATAAAATTTAAGGAAAGCAAGTCACAAATGAAACTTCAATCAATATGTCAAATGAGAAAAAGATAATAAGAAAAAAGATATGCAAATACTATTTTCAGATCTTAATTGTAGAATTTATCAAAGGATACATTGTTGGTTTCTTATTTTTCAGATTTGGCTTTTTATGGTTTACAACTACTACACCAAGAAATTCACATTTTATAAAATGTATCAACATTTCATTGGACCACTCATTTTGTCCTGTAAAAACACCATCTGACTTCAATATTTCTCTAATTTCTAAAAGTGGAACTGTCCCAGGTTTATTTGTGTAGTATTGACGCAGTAGAAATCTTACTTTCTCATCAATGAGGTGGGGGTCCACTGGAAAGATTACAGATTATTTTATTTTAATAGATCTATCAAAATAATCAAAGGGACCACCCATAAAGGATGCCACGCACCAGGGGATGGGGCTGTAATGAATTTGGGATAATGTTATGGGGTGTCTAAATTTTGTGATGATTTCATATAGCAGACATACATATGATAATCTCAAAAATAAAAAAAACATAACACACCTTTGAGAGAGTGGATACATTCAAATACCCAGGAGGTGCTATAAATGAGCTCAATGCAATAATGGTAGATTTGAAGGAAAGTATAACAGCAGGCAACCTCTTATATTTAAATCAACAAATGTTATTAGGGAACAGAAATCTCTCAAGAAGAATAAAGAAAACCACATGCCTCACTATTATGAGACCACTACTGATGTATGCAAGAAACCCCGAACACCTACTCAATATGTGAGAGGAAAATCCTCAGAATTTAGGGCCTGTACAGAATAATGATGGAGGGAGAATTCAAACAAAGGAAGAAATATACCAGTTGTACAAAGACCCAACCATAGTTGTGGCAATTAAAAAAAGGTAGGTTGAGCTGGACAGGAGACCTTGATAGGTTTCCGGATCATAGCAGGGCCAACATGGTTTACAGAGAGAAGCAAAGACTAGTGGAAGACTTCTCACCAGTTGACCAAGACTAAGATGGATTGATGAAGGAGAGATGGATTTACATTAGCTGGGGGTCTGGGCAAGGAGACTAAAAGCCATAGATTGGTCTGAATGGATAAATGTGGTGGAGCAGGCCAGAGCCCTTGATAATGAAGGGGGAGGGGGCTTACGAATCGACTAAAATAGTGTGATGTCATTAATGGATGGCCCCACATGTCAAAACAAAAACATAGCTCTGCTTCAATGATTCTATAAATTATAAAATAATTAAACAAATATATATATTTAAAATTATGTACTGAATTTTCAATTTGGACTTTTCACAAGTCTAAACTAAAGAAAATGTGTGTGTGTGATTGGGATTGTGTTTAATGTTAAATGAAAAAGAAATATTATTACTGAGGATTGTAATATTTATATAATAATAGGGCTTCATGAAAAATGATATTCAAATACCTTGAGAACAAATTGAAGCATCTGCTTTGGAAACCGTCTCTGTAATTTTATCTGCCAGCCATTTATTGTGAATTTCCAATGCACTCAGAAGGACCCTTAGATTATATGAGTTTATATAAATTATAAAATGTATAGCAATTAAACAAAAGAAGTATGTGTAACTATTGATTTTTTAATCATTTCCAATTCCATCCTACCATTATGTATGATCTATTTGTATTAGTGATAACTAAATTTTAACACAGAGGCATTAAATTATGCTCAATTGTGTAAACTTGTAGAAGTAAAATATTTGCTGCACCCTTTCACATTAAAGATATCTTTTTAAATCAATTAAAAATTGATAAAATATAAGGAGCCTATATTTTGATGTGTTAAACTGTCCCTGTGAAATTTAAATTATACTAGTCCCTATTGTTCAGTTCTATTGACATTTATCATAATCAACATTAAACTTACTTGAATACACAAAGCTTAAGTGGTTTTTTCTGGAGGATGCTCAACAGTTTATCCATTTGTTCTGTGTTTGTTCTAACACTGGCAATGATATCCTTGTCATTTGAGTCAAGTATGCCTTTCTATTGTTTTTTTTAAATTAAAAAAAACATCATTTTGTGTTTTTCTTTATTGAAATGAAAGCTAATCTTTATAATTTTCTTAAATTTTTGAAAATTTTATATCTAAGACATAAATACGATTTAAAAAATTCCATTGTGCCTTTTGTCAAGAAATACCAATTTTTAAATTATTTTAGACCATTGAGAAACATTTTTAGACCTTCATCAATCTTAAACATTTGACATAAGTTAAAAAATATTTTTATAGCCACATACTTCATAAAGATGATAAGAAAGTTCTTGTGCTTGGACTTCCAGAAGCTCTGACCAGTTTTGTCTTAGCTTCTCCCACTCTTGTGCATTCATGGTGAGACAGCAAAGTGAAGCTTAGGATTAAATATTAAACTAGTTAATAGAACAAAATAGCTTGAAGAAAGAGAACAGATATAATATTTTTTAAATATGTTGAAAAGATAATTTTCCTGATGTCCCTGATGATTTAATTATTTGAACACATGTATTTTATTTATGTAATTTATTTTGTTTTTTTACATGGTAATATGCAATAATGAAAATTGTATGATTACATTTTAACAAAAACATAAAAAATTGAACTATTTCTATTACAATAAAATAAAATGCCTCAATGTTATTTTAAAAAATCATCACAAAATGTCTCACTAAAAACGATGATTAAAAAACTAATGGAGTTATTTAAAGCATAAAAAAGGCCTTTTCATGACTTTTATTGGACAAACAACATTTTCCTCAATTGGCCTCATTTGATTAATTTATATCATCTTGTTAATTATGAGTGACTTAATATGATCTATTTAATTTATGAAAAGTTGTCTATTAAAAAATATAAAAGAAATTAGCCTACTAATAACTAGATTTGAAGCACTTTACTTCTTAATATTAGTTTTAAAAAAAAATGATGTAAAGACGTTTTTAATTATTTTTCATTCAAACTTTTAAAAAAATACTGGAACCTTCCAATCCCAAGCGGAAAACAATTGTGGAGGGTGTGTTAAGAAGAGCACAAGGGTTGCCAAATATTGGTAAATGTATAGGCAGCATGTAAAAATGTGATCTAAACTGTCTGGTCCTTAATTTGTTTGTAAAAACTTTAGAATGGTTGTTAAAAAATGAGACATTTTACAATTATTTTTAGAGCCCAACAAAATAAAAAAATCTAAATGTGTGTGATTTCCTCTTGATTGCTTGAAACTTTTAGGATCAAAATAAGGAGAAATTCAAGACTGGTGAGAGTGCAAATCAATAAAAATAAAACATAAAAAAATAAGACAGTCTTAGACAGAGACATAGTCATAGTAACATTGTCATAAGACAAGTATATTTGACATATTATTAGTTTATAGTCATATAGTCAAATAAATATAGTCCTACTGTTAGTAGTGTTAGCTTCATAGTATCAACAAGTGTACTTTGAAAATATGTCCCTAAGAATGTTGGCAGAAAAAAATTATGCAGATTAAGAATTTTATTCTGTTGAGTTTGCAACCCTGAAGCAGGAGGAGCGGCTCAATGGGGTTTGGGATTAATCCATTATATATATATATAATAATATATATTATGATTATATTACCGGTATTTAATGAAAAAATTTGATTAGACAGCCTGCTGAATTACCAGATATATGATATGGGAACCCAATGGTTAAAACTATAATCTCATTACAAACTGTTGTAATTTACTTAACTGTTGTAATTTACTTTAAGTGATTTAATTATAATTAGTTAGCTGAGATCTGGGCTCTGGGCTAAAATAAATTTTAACAAATCTTCTCCATATTTATTATGCCTGCTAATTATGACTATTAAATGTTTTTTTAAAATAAAATCATTTATGTCACTTTCACATATTACATTTTTTTTATATTTATATTTAATGTAAAAAAACAAACACTTTTTAAAAAGAATGATCCATCTATGCCATAAATCTCACTTTTATTTTTATATTATCAGATGATTATATTTCCCAGATCGCCAGTGTGGACTGTGGATAAAAACAAAATAATGCATTATTTTTATCATATTCTAATTATGGCCTATAATAATTTATAAAAAATATTTTTAGAAAAATAGGCCTAGGCATACTCAAGTCACTGTTCATAATTTACTATACTATTTTTGTTGTTTATTGCTGTTTTTTAAAAATCAGACCCCACATTGGACTTGGACCTTAATTAAAGTTTAGTAATTAGTAAGGTTATTAAATTAAGGTCTGAACTTAAAAGAGTCTACTGCAGTCTATATTATTACTTATTAATTTATTATAAACTGTAGTCTAAAGTGTAGTAACTAGATCTAAAGATTTAACAACTTAGTGAGTTAAAAGTTCTATAACTTCTAAATTATAATTCGACTAATTTAGAGTACAATATTTCCGTTACTTACTAAAACAAAATGCAAAGGGAAATGATTTAAATTTAGTCACTCGGTGTCATTGTGACCATAAGATTAAGAAGACTAAGAACTTAGATTAGACGAGTAGACCTAACTTAGACGAGTAGACCTAACTTAGACGAGTAGACCTAACTTAGACGAGTAGACCTAAAATATAAATTAGAATTTAGAAAAGTAGAATTCTTACTTCTAACTAAATCTAAGTTAAAGTTAGTAATCTAAAAGTTATTCTAAGAAAGCTAATACTGATACTAATTTAAATTAAAATTTAATTAAAGTTAGCTAGGCCGCGGGCGCCGCGGCTGGGCCCATTCGATTATTAAATCATTTCAACGAATCATTTTGCTTTGATTTTCTGTTTAAACATACGATCATTAATCCTTTAAAAATATAGAAAATTAAAGTTTCAAACATGAAAGTGGGAGGAAACCAGCTCTCCACTTATTATTAACAGGTGTAATAAAGAATGGCGAAGGCGAAGGTTACAGATGAACAATTGCAGGAATTTTTTTGTTTCATTTTCCTTTTCCGGGAAATTGAAAAATCCCTAACCCCTCATCTAACTCAAATATATGGTCTATAAATAGCTTGCGTAATGTGAACCCCCCCCCCTCCCCCCAACCCGCTCTCCTCAATTTCTCATCATAATTATGTTTCTCAATCTAATCACTCTAAATTTTAGATTTTAGTGTTATTGATGAAAATGAATAGGCTACATCATAAACAATTTTATGGGGGGGGGGGGGGGGTGGAAATGGGTGGATTGAGGTAACGGTATTTAATCGGCTCGGGCGATTTGGATAAATCAGCTTGGCTCACGGGAATTGCTGAACATTTAGCCTACAAGAAAACAAAAAAATTGGCTGGGTGGGGGACAGGGGACTGAAGCTAACTAAATTGGAACTAACATAAAATCTCTGCAGCAAGCATTAAGCATAAGCATCTCACAAAATTTAAATAATAATTACTAATAATTAAAATAACATAGAAAAATATTTCATTAAAATTATTTCGTAATTGAATTTCAGTTCTCCATTAAATGTTTTGAAAATTTACTAATTATGTTTCTTCACCAATTTCCTCGTGATTTCTTCCTAAAACCTATCATTTAAGTGTCTTCAGTGAACAACTCTATTTTTTAAATATTAAAAATGATGTATAAGATATTGGGGGGGGGGGGGTACGAATATTAGAAAGGCTTAGGTGGGGGCATGGCACAAAAAAGTTTGGGAATACTGAATTAAATCCATCCGGGGTTATCCAATCAGTTTTTAAATGTTTTATTTTTTTATTTTGCAATATTGTGCATTGCACACACAACCGCATTAAGAGATACCCCTTACAGCGCTCAGAGTAGCTACATTTTTGTTTGTTTTAGGTTCATAGCCGTTGCACATCTCTTTACTAACTGCAATGCGGCAGTTGCTGGCTTGGTTCACCCTTGGTATTTTATTTCCCAGTACCTAGCATACAGGGGGTGGGGGGTGGGGGGTGGGGGTTACCCCTTATCCACCACCTGGAGATGCGCCCGGTAGGAGATCAGCCACTCCACACGGGTTTTTAAAAAAAAATTCATTATCGATAAACTTCATTGGCGTGTAAAATGGGATACTGGAAGAATAAATATTTATAACCAGTAAACAATTCTGAATATACATCTGAAAATAAATTAAAATGACTAATGTGCTCTGTAGTCACGTTCGGTATGCAACATTCTGAATCCTGTGCCCCATTATTATCATAATCGCTGTTTTCGTTATTTATTACTTTCATAATAATGAAAAACAACACCAGTGTCTTCTTTAAACCATTATTCAATTTGTCAACTTTAGAAGTAAAATCTAAAATCTCTTCCCGAATTCAAGCTGCTCTTGCTCCACAGGCTTTGAATCACAACGTTTCGTTGCTCTGAATTCAAAAGTTTCCTGCCAGCCTCCACCAATTTCATCGAATTTCCTAGAATTGGGGCATGTCATACGCATAGATATCTTGCCGTTTCCTTTTAAGATTTGGGAAAACGTCTCAAAATATTTGTTCTTTATATAGAGGGGCGGCATTTTCGGCCAGTTGCCGAGTTTTATGGAGAAAGGAAGTGGGAAAAACAATGGCCCCGGTCGGCACTAACCCTAGCTACACCACTGGCAAGGCGCATCAGATCACTGGTGCCACCAGCGCAGGGGGTCACTACAGTAAGCAGACTCGGAGGAGGTCCATGGGGGGGGGGGTCTGAGGGGGTGACACAATGCGTCTCACCGCAATGATTGACATCAGCCGTGGTGACGCCACTGTCATTGAGGAGAGTGGTCCATTTGTCATTGGGGGGGGGGGGGTGGGTGGCGATCCGAGGCTGATTTCCTAGACTAGGCGCAATTGCATGGTTCAAATATGACAGAGTAGTTGAGTATATAGTCTATAACTATAATTGTGGTAAATTATAATGTGGCAGTGTATGCCCTGTTATTTTGAAACAACCGCTATTAGTACGAAAACCATGTTTGGCGCCCAAAGCGCGCGTGGTGTGACCTCGCTTAACACTAGATCAGAATGTTGACCTCAGGTATCTCTTTCACCCCAGTCCACACGGCCGGCTTCTCTTCTTTCACCCCAGTCCACACGGCCGGCTTCTCTTCTTTCACCCCAGTCCACACGGCCGGCTTCTCTTCTTTCACCCCAGTCCACATGGCTGGCTTCTCTTCTTTCACCCCAGTCCACACGACCGGCTTCTCTTCTTTCACTCCAGTCCACACGGCTGGCTTCTCTTCTTTCACCCCAGTCCACACGGCTGGCTTCTCTTCTTTCACCCCAGTCCACATGGCCGGCTTCTCTTCTTTCACCCCAGTCCACTTGGCTGGCTTCTCTTCTTTCACCCCAGTCCACACGGCCGGCTTCTCTTCTTTCACCCCAGTCCACACGGCTGGCTTCTCTTCTTTCACCCCAGTCCACACGGCTGGCTTCTCTTCTTTCACCCCAGTCCACATGGCCGGCTTCTCTTCTTTCACCCCAGTCCACACGGCTGGCTTCTCTTCTTTCACCCCAGTCCACATGGCCGGCTTCTCTTCTTTCACCTCAGGCAGGTGTGAGAGATTTTCCTGTCGGCTCTGTCAACGGATTGTACCTTACATTAAAAAGCTATAGTTCTCAGACCTGATTGTTTTATTTTGATTTTATTTAAACTGTAAGCTACGTCACCACTCGGCTACAGTTTTGGCGTTGTCGAGCAGGGTTCTTTGAGGACAGTTTTAAAGAAAAGGTAACACCATCATAGACAGAACACACACAGACCGACCGATGGCGAAAAGTGCCGTAGAACAGTTTCACCTAGCCAACAGTCCACCCAAGCTGTCCAAATTTAAGGGCGAGTGCAATGCAGAGCAGTTTGTGAAGGAAGTAAAGTTATTCCTGCAACTTCAGCCGATGCCCGCAGCCTCAGCGGTCAACTGGATAATAGGTGCCCTGGAGGGACGTGCTCGTCAGGACATTTTGGACCAAACTGTTGCTACGATAGACACTCCAGATAAACTATATACTGCTCTTGATTTTGCAGAACTAGGGTGATCATAGTGACGTCACGTCACTATCGGCCGCATTCTACCGCAGACAACAATACCTTGGGGAAACTGTCGAGGATTATGCGAAAGAATGGCGCAACATCTTCATGTTAGCTAATTCTGCACGACCTGGCATTCTCCCAGAAGACCGTTTCATCCAAGGTTTGCAACCATCCGCCTTACGCGGACAAGTTAAGGCCTTTGCCAGGCTACACACTGGCCGCTCATTTGATGACGTCCGTAGGGAAACACAACGCTTGGTGCGTGAGGAATTGTCTCAGGTCGTCGCCTCCCAAAACTCAGCATCACCGTCACCGGACCTGACTCAGCTGACCACACAACTTATGGCTCATTTGCAGGAAGTGACAGCATGGGCAGAAAGACATCACCCTCCACCATGCCGGCCTGGTAGGGATCGCGACGTCCGGTTTACCGAGTCTACACCAGCACCTACACACCAGCGACGGCCTAAACGCAAGCGACAACCTACACGCACGGATATGTTATGTCGTTGGTGTGTGTCGTAGATGTCACACGGAGCAGGTATGATGTGCCAAGAGAAATTACATTTCTCAAAGAAGTGGACAACCACAACCCAGAGGTGAAGGTCAAAAATGAAATCCAAGACACCATTTGGACATGATGCTGCTCACGACCAGCCGACTGCTGGTCAGCATGTGTCAACATATCTAAGAGAACCTGGTCAGTCAGGCCTTACTGTTGTTGGAACTAAATCTGAGCATGTGCGATCCACAAACTCAGACACAAATCCTATTCTTAAACTTCAACCCGAAAGTGTGACTAATACAGCTGGTCACATTGACAGTCGAAATATTAGGAAGATATCAACAGTTAATTTTTCTGACAGTGTGTTACAGGATGGTTCTGTTACACCAAAACAACTGGCAGTTAGCCCCGATGTTGAGAGAAGAACCGTTATCATGACCCACACAGTAACACTAAAAACAAATACACATGTTTTAACTCTAAGGGAGAACTTCTGAACGTTTTTGAGAAATCGGAAATTTTATTAAAATATGAAAGTGATCCAATTGAAGAAACCCATCAAACCACAGAGGATTCAATCCCTGCCATGGTTTCACCACCAAAACTTCCAGTACAATGAGTACAGGGCACCTGAATGATATTAGCTCATCCTCACAGACAAGGACATTCAGTTCAGATTCAACATCAGGCGTGTCCAGTTTAGATGCTATACCGGCCAGACAGGTTTCACCACAACGGCACGACACATGTGTACCTGTCATTACTGCTCCCCAACATTCATTACACTCACGTGTGAAACACGTGACCACAACGCAAGTCGTACCTCCACCAGTAGTACCTCCACCAGTAGTACCTCCACCAGTAGTACCTCCACCAGTAGTACCTCCACCAGTAGTACCTCCACCAGTTATACCACGTAGATCACTTAGCATCGCAAATTGAGAGAAACAGAAATAAGGCGGTGGCACAAAAAGACACTAGTCCTAGTTGTTGTTTATGCTAAATGTTTTTATTTAAAAAAAAATATTCGATCGTTCTCTAAATGTTTATTACAAATGACGCTACGGTCGTAGCAAGCCCAGCGAGGACGCTGTAGTTTAAACAGTTGGGGTGGATGTGGCAATGTGCCACTATTCGCAACTGTCTTTAGGTAACATTTTATTTTTTATATGCGGCAGTATGCCACACATAGGAATCAGAGAATCCACTCTCATAGTCATAGTTCACTGCTGTGGGTAACCCCAAGCACGTACACATCCATGGTCATTTCAAGTAACACACAGCTGTATGTGTGAGAGATTTTCCTGTCGGCTCTGTCAACGGATTGTACCTTACATTAAAAAGCCAAAGTTCTCAGACCTGATTAATTTATTGTGATTTTATTTCAACTGTAAGCTACGTCACCACTCGGTTATGTTAGTCTATAATATCTGTATGGAGTTTGACAAGGCAATGAATATTTTTTAAATTAAATTTTTTAAAATTTTTTTATTGGGTATATATTATGTCGAGTGTAGAGAATTGTATGTATCATTATTCACAGATCTATCTTTGAATAAGATTATCTGCTAAGCCATAATTTCACCCGCTTGTATTTTTCCCTATCTCTCAAACACTGGGTCCCAAACCTCACCCCTATAAAATTACATCCTCTTTCCCTGCCCCTCCAACCAATGCCTATACCCTCCCAGAACCTCTAGTTAACCTCACCCTCTTTCCCAACTATCCACTTACCGTAATACCCTTCACTTCTCCTACTTACAACAATTCACTTCACCTGTTTAAGTATAATTTAATTCTTAATATTTATGGCAGTTTAAAAAAAAAATAGAAAGACCTCAAAGAATAAAATTACAGAAGCAAACATAATTTGGAATTTCTAGTCTACAAATCTCTTTATTGTAATATGTTTAATATTATAAGTACTTTGCCATTCATAGAAATGTAAACACTTTGATTATGGATCCTTTATAACATCCGTTAAGCTAAGATGTCGGATTCAATTAAAAAGAATTCCTGAAACAGACTTTCACTTTGTCTTCATCAGTCATAAATTAAGATCAAATAAAATACATTCAAATCAATAATGAAAAATTTTAATAATTTTATAAATAGCGTGTATAATACAGAATCACGTTAATGTTATATATTATGCTACATTACAAATGTATACTTAAGCTTAATTTGTTTAAACATACATTGTAATTTAATGACATGAACTTATGAAGAAAGCTATTTAAAGTTTAACTTTATCAGGACAGCTTTTGTATGTTAATTCAAATATCATTTTTTTAAAAATTTGTCATACAGAGTTATCAAATTTGTGTAACAACATACTTCATAAAATATAACATACTATAACATACTTCATATGATAAAAAACTAGCCACAAAATTACTTCACTCAGCATTTTAAACAAACAAGATTAAAGCAAATTTATTAATACACCTTAAAATAAAAAAAAGAATTAAAAAATTGTGGAAAAAAAAAACAACATGAATTCTATTTCTTGATGCAGTTTAAACAGGCAGTTTTGAACTTAATATTGTGAAAAGTTCTTAGAAGTTTCCTAATATATTAGCACATTTTTTAAAGTATTTTAAAATGTTGACGGTCATTTTCCTATCAAGAATTGGTTTATTTAAAGTAAGATTATAGATGGCATTTATAAAAGGATACATCTAATAATTATCATAGCAGTAATTTTAAACTTTCCAAATATGAGCTAAAGAATATTTTTCTAGATAATTAAAAAGTATGTTGAAGAATTTTAATAAATAGATTGTAACATTTTTTTTTAAAATATTAAAACTGCTGGTTAAGAGGATCCAAAAAAGTATTGAAATCAAAAATAATGTTTATAATATAATTTTTAAAAGATATAGCAAAAACTTAGATGCTTAAAATATATTGAACAGCAAACCTGATCATTAGCAAACCTCATCAATTTTTTTCCCCAAATCAAATTTATTGTCAGTGATTATTTAAAAACAAAATTCTTAGTTTTAATTTTAACATTCGGATTTTGGTCGGGCGACTGAGTGGTAAACGCATTCACCATTCCATTTTTATTGGTGTTTAAGTCCCAGCTTAAACTTTTTACCCTCTCCCCAACTCAGTAGAGGCAGCTGCTTTCTCCCCCCCCCCTTTCCCCTCCCCCCTTGACACCCGTGGATAGAAATACTCGTTATTTTGAAAGTCTAATTTTTTCTTAAGTTATATTTTAGTTTTAGAATATTAGAAACACAATACATATGTAATATTAACTTCTTAAATGTAGGGCTACTTAGGTGCCTCCCCTACTCCTCTATTTCCTCCACTGGGGAAGGTACTCAGGGCAGTGCGAATGTGTGTGAAGGGGTAATCTCCCCGGGCACCAGCACCAGGTGCACACGAATCATAAACAGGGCCGTACGAAGGGGTGCCTGCCAAGATCGTCTTTTATACAGCTCCGCCCAGGGCGACATTCTCTCTGTAATTTGAGGGACGCCATTTTCAGGCTTTGTCCTGAGCGCAGCTTTTCCTCAAGACGATACTGATTGTAAATTATCCTTATATCTGTTTGTAAGTTGTTATTAGATTTTTTTTAAAATTGGGGAAAAGCGGCCGCCTTGTGATTGAAAGTGTTTTGGGTCATATACTTCTTACTTGCAGATGGAGCAAACTAAAAGATTTCTCTGGTAACATATTATTGAAGCGGAGATTTCTTTCTTCATTGATTTGTTTCAATGAAGGCTTCTTAATCGTCATTTAAAGCAGTGAAATGTTTCAAAAATAAATCATTTGAGATGTTATGTTAATCATCACAACACTCATTTCTAGCTACATAATTATATAAAAATGCATTTAAAAAAAAATGAATGAAAGTGAAAATTGTTACAAATACATTTTTTTTTAAAATGTGGCACTGAAATACAATAGTAAGCCTTATCAATATTTTATTATGTTTAAACATACTATGTCTGCAAGAAAAAATGTATAGGCATACAGGATGGATTTCAATGACATTAGGTATATATATTTTTTAAAAAGCAACACACTATACATATATTTGAAAAAATCAGTCGCTCGTTAATCCTTAAAAAAAAATAAACTGAATGTTTGTCAGCCGTCTATTAATTTTCTCATGACTTTGCTTATGTCGTCTCGTTCTCGCTCTAAACCAACTCTCCTGCTTGGATCAAGCTGGCGAAAAAATACAATTTGAAATAATTAAACCCACAATCAATTCAGCGGTTGCTCATTATAATAATTATTGCATTGTTAGTAACGCATTTAAAAAAAGAAAAAAAAATTCATAATATTATTCATTATAAAAAATTCAAGCAAAACTTAATTCAAGATTTGAAATTTATTGAGAAGAAATCAGGAAAATACCTCAGATTACTACATCTACTATATTTGCTAGACCTGTTTTTTCGCGTTTGTTTACAGGAAGTTGTTTGGCTTTATTTTAGCAACTTTTTAATTAGAAAATGATGTTCTGGTACAGCAATATGTCTTACTTGAAAAAATAAGAGTAGCTGTTTGTAATCCAAGGCAAAGATATGCCGAAATGTAAAAACATATATATAAATTTTAGTGTTCGTTTTTCTATACATAAATATTTAATATTCCTGTAAATGACTTTGTAAGATAGAGTAATATGTATATATTTATAAAAGCAAGTAACATTTCAAACTATTAATTACTTAAAAGTATGAGAATGTTTAAGTTCGTTGCCCAATTTATAATTCAGATGTATCTCCTGCACCACTAGCCA
>CAXITT010000511.1:221891-261799 GCA_964033795.1 Lymnaea stagnalis | reverse complement strand
CCCCCCCCCCCCCCCACAAAGCAGATGATACTGACACAGTCATACCCATAGCCTTTTTTTTCTAATTATTATCTTTGACTATTGCTTCATATTAAATCACTGTTATATAAATTTTCATTTGAAAATGTTTTAAATAGAGGCGTCACTAGAGTTGATATACTGATGGGGTCACCCTCTTTTTTCCGTACACTCCCCCTCCCCCATTTTTTAAAACTCGAACCTTCACCGAGTAATTCTTAAACAACAGATCATACAGAATCGCTTCTAGTATCGTTTGTAATTTTAATTCTTCATCCATCCCTGTGGCGCTATAGCCTTTGGCCTGCCTCACCACCTCCTTCCACTCAGACCAAACTATAACGAATGCTTTTCTTTTCCATACTTGGATTTCTGCTGTAGATCTTTTTTCCCCAATCATCCATCCATCAAAGCCTAGGTCTGCCTTTGAGCCGTTTTCCTCTGGGGTTTTGGTGATGCACCCTCTTCACTCTTCTGTCATTTGGCATTCTCTCCAAGTGTCCTGGCCAGCGTAGCCCACCCCTTAAAAAAATATGCTTCTAAAGTGGGATCCTTATATAGACTATACAATTCCTGGTTGGTTCGTATTCTACATCCTTATTCATCCTTTGTTGGTCCATATATTTCCTGGATAACGTTTCCTTTCCGTGTGTGTAATAGGTTTTCTGCCATTTTTTTTAGGGTCAGGTTTCACTTGCGCATGTCACAAAAAATTTTCTTATTATGGACTTTTTCTCCTTTACACTTAATTCCGCACCTTCTATATTTAACTGTCTATTAGTCAGGGTGATAACTAAAAATTATTAATTTTTTTAAATGTGACTGCCGTTTTTTTCCTGAGGTCTTCAAATGGCTGGATTACCGTTTTATAAATAGTTTTCTTTGTTTTTCTTGTTATGTATTTTTGATTATTTTCCGACTACAGAAGTGTGCCCTGTTTACAGTCGATATTCTTTCCTTTATTCCTGTTAGTAATTCGTTTTTCCCCCCATTTAATAAAGATCCCAGGTATTTGAATCGATCCGATTTACCTTTTCAAAAGTGTGGTTTCTAATTTTAATTGTTTCATCTGTATGTTCTTCACTTATCAATAGTCATGTATTTTGTTTTTTTGGTTGTTAACTTCCTGCCTGCTTGTAGTAGTGCTTCTTCTGATTTAATAAAGCGTCTTCGTATTTAATAAACGCTTTTTATACGTCTTTTCTACTTTTCATTAACAATGCTATGTCATCAGCATATGCAAGAGACTGAAGGAGCTGGTTGTAGAGAGTGTCCATTGGTTTTGGGTCGTGGATTTCACTCAGAAATTATCCTGTTATTGTTCCACGGGTGTCAATATGTGTGATTAATGTACGGTTCCCATAAGTTGTTTACCACATTAAAACTTTCGCCATACACTTGAACGTTGGGCCCAACTTAAGGACTTCGAGGAGCTGGTTGGTAGGGAATTCGGTCTTGTCCGTGTTAATGGTGAGATCGAAGTCTGCGCAGGCATTGGAGAAATTAGCAACGCCGCGTTGCAAATCCGATTCTGATCCAGCGTTTTGGGCACGCTCGTCGGCATACAGGAAGTACCCGATGATGTCTGTCAGGACCTTGGATTTGGCATGGAACCTAGAGGTTAACGTAAAGTATCAATTGCTAGCACACATTCATCACAATTTGTCTTTTACTCGTTTTGCTCCAACCTGATGAGCACCCAGCGTGTTGAAAGTCTTTTCACTGACGTTTCAATGTGTTCAATTCAAAACGTCCTATCTATGAATGGAAGCAGAAAAGAAGGAAAAGTTCTATTACAGGTACCAACAATTTTACACATGATGCATTTCAGCAAACGAGTGTTGTCCACACAAGTTAAGTAAATGAGTCTCATATATATATATATATATATATATATATATATATATATATATATATATTAAAAATGGCTTTCTTGGTATCTCTTTTCAGTAGGCTTGTACACCGCTATCAGGGCTTGTACGTCTCCATAATGCTTGTACACCTCTATCAGGGATTGTACATCTCTATAAGGCTTGTACACCTCTATCAGGGCTTGTACGTCTCTATAAGGCTTGTACACCTCTATCAGGGATTGTACGTCTCTATAAGGCTTGTACACCTCTATCAGGATTGCCGGCGTCCGTAGATCGACGAACAGACAGTTAAAATAAAGGAAGTGTCAGTGAGAACTTTAGGATGTCCAGTCCATCATTTGCCAGTTGTTTGATCATTTCATACCTATGTCATTCACTTTTTTTCCCATTTCAAGAAAAAACACCCATGGAAGCACCTCGCTAACTTCTACTTTACCACTGTTGATTTTCACACTTCTGATTTCCTCATTCGAACATGATTCTAAAAAAAATCTGTAAGACTTTATGCCCTCGACAAGCCCCTTCACTTGATTTGTCAAAATATTTTAAATCTCATTCAGAATTTTTGGTACAATATGGAGGCACTTGTTCTCTTGTATTTCCCTTAGATATGTAACAAAACCCCCTCGAGAGAGCGCTGTCTAATTTCTCATTTTACTACTGGTTTCACCCCCCTTGTAGTGCGAACCACACCCTAGTGACGCAACTTGTCTTTATTACCTTTTTTATTAATTTAAAATAAGTTTACAATTATTAGATAACATAAGGTAGCAGAAGTTTAAGTGTAACCAAAACTCCTTTAAGTCGAGTATATTTACCTTTGTTTTCCCAAGTTCGCACAGAATTCCCTTTAAAGCGTCTATCATCTGCTTCAACGTCATTTGCGACTTCCAGTTTCTTTGTGTCACCGGTGGTTCAAAGCTAAATCTAGTCACTGTGTCATTCTGATGTTCATCCGAACTCATCCCAAATGCCTTGGGACCACAAAAACTAAAACCAATATAGAAGTTAATCTTCTTCTGGAACATGTTCCTACTTTTGATTGGATACGCTGTCGGTATTTTTAATGGCAAGGCGTTTCCCTTCGGCCCTGAAATATTTAAAGTTACTTCATTGCCCCCTTCACCGAGAACACCGGTGTGCATTCGCAGGCGTTGCCTAATGTCAAGACTCTGCCAGTTTTCATGAACGGAATACAATTTTATCATCTCATGTGTATCGATGAACACAATGTCATGTAATGGTTGCCCGTTGCCGAGGAAGAAAAGAGTAGTTTCTCTTCTTTTTCTTGATGTTTCCGGTAGGCCAGACTTGGGATAATTTTTACTGAATGCGAGCCGCCATTTGTCTATAGCAGCAATTAGATCTGGAACAAGGCAAATGTCATGACGTAACCTTTCACGGGTGGGAAAATTGTACAATACAAAATACAAATAAGCTTCCAGATATGAACGTTGATTTGTGATTTGCATATCGTAATAGTACAGCTTTTGGCTCAGTTGCAGTAATGTTGGAAACGTCATACCAGGCAAGGATATCCTATCTAGTGTGAAAACGGTAGCAATGTCTAGGGCTGTTCGCATATCCTCAAAACACAGATGACGAGCACTCAAATTGCAAGCTATTAAACTAAAAATGTTTGATAGCTTTTGACGCTCGCCATGTCTTCTTAAGTTCAGCAAAGAATTTAACGACGAAGCACCCAAAAGCCTGGCTCTTCTTGACCTATATTCACAACGAATCGGCTCTGGCAATGTCCCAGGTGGTTCGTCAGTCGGTTCACCAAAGTATTCATCCAAGTTAACTTTGAGATTTAAAAGACTCTTTCTATCTTTGTCAAAAGATTTTGGAATTTTATCCACCAACTTGTTTTCTTTCATTTGAAGATACTCATCGTCAAGACGACGCATGGCGTCTTTTGAAGAGCTCTCCAGCGTTTTTAGAAAGGTGCATTCCGTTTCGGAGAGAAAGTTTAACTCCGCTGGTTTGAAATGACGATCAACTAAAAACGTGTGCAATGTGTTATCTCCTTTAAAACACGGGGACAGTCTTAATAGATTCAATAGCATTACAATAGCTCTAAGTTCACCAAAATATCCAGCAAAATTGTTCTCTTCAAATGTTGAAGTCTCCCGCTCACTAATCTGTTGTTCTTTTCTAAACGCTGTAAGACAATTATTTGTTAGAGTAATTAGTTCGTGGATTTCACTCCCTTTCAAAACATCGCGTGCATCTACAGTTTTCATTGTGGTTTTGTCAAACAGTTGACTTTTGTAAACCTGGCCATAAGTGTCCCAGAGAAAAGAGCTGTCAGGGCGCATGTTTATAGCCTTTAACGCCCACTTCTCGGCGCTGGTCCAATCCTTAATTTCAATATAAAACCTTGCTATCAGTTGAGCAGTAAATGGATCTTTATTAAGACTAAATACACTCTCTAGTTGTTTTATAACTGTTCCGGCACCCTCTTTATCCTTAAGGTGGAGTATAAATCTGGAATATTTGCATCTCTTAACGCCATCGCTCTCCACCTCACGTTTTTTAAAGACATTAGTTATGATTGAAAGAAGTTGTTGAGAGTCTAATGTCCCCAACTGAAATATGCCAGAGTCTAGCAGCTCTTGCATCAGTTCGCTTTCAATCTGCCCCGTGCGCTCTTTCATTCGTGACAGAATTTCTTGGGCGATAATTTTACTAAACACACGTAAGGATTTCCGCGCGTTGCCCTTGGTATGCTGGTGGGAAGATAAGTTGAGGAGGACACGAACCCCTTGACTGAGGGTTGCCTCCCAGTTCAAATTACGTTTATAGTCCCCCGTAGTTCGACTTGGATGTTCTTTCAGGATGGCGTCAAGGCAAGACACCGGAATAGGTTTAAAATCGGGATCAAATGTATTTAACAAAGAAACAATTTTTAACAATGTGACCTCCTTATCGCTCACAACTGCCTCTGAAAACTCTTTAACCACGTGGGCTATGTAATCCTTATTAAAATTTTTCCTGAGAATGTTAAAAGATATTAAAAATTTTGGATTAACGTTCGCATCTCCATGTTCTTCAAATCTGCTTGTCAGATTTTCATGCTTAATCCTAAACCAATCTAATTCTGCAGCAGTTAGTTCTTGTCGCAAAGCGATCTGTCTGTTTATCAACGGTTGGGGCAGAGACGCTCTTCTGGTGCATCTTATAAAGGTACAGTACACATCAAATGATTCTCGTCCATGTATCCAACGCTTCCTGCCCTTCTCTTCCAAACTGGCTTTCAGCATCGTATACTTATCGTCATCTAGGTTGTCAATGAAGACCAAAAGGGGCTTTGGAGTGGGATCCTTGTAGCGTCTTATCTCATCGAGCTGTTCACCGGTCTGCTTGGTTACAGCATTTACCACGCAGCAGCGGTAAGTTTTGCGAAGCTCCCAGAGAACATGTTTGGCAGATGTTGTGCCCCCTGCTCCAGGTTGATGGAGCATGTTCACTATCGTAACTTTGTCATCATCATTTCCGGTGCCCCCTAGAGCCTCCTTGACGTTGGTGATAAAATTGTCATGGATGTCCCGTTTTAAAACCTGGTCATTAAACACGAAATTCCACCAGTCAACTTGCTCGCCCCTGTAGAAGTTTTCTTCTACTTCTTTCTTTTTCTTTTCTTTTTCTTCTTTGGTCAAAGTGAAATCTCCAGATGATAACACGTTGATATCACACCAATCTTTGAGCTTCTTAGGACCTACGGGGACAAAACCTCCACTCGAACAAGGTAAACAACACTCTGAGCTGGTAGTTTTCTGTGTTGCTTTGCAAATAATGGCGTTGACTTGTTCCCATGGCATACCGATAACACATCTCCCGGCGAGGTCTTCTTTTTTTACCCTATTTCTGTTCAACATTTGATCCTGCAAAAATTGTGCAATTTCTTCAGTTTCAGCGAGAACCATCCAACTCTGAGGAAGCTTCCTTAGGACTTCATCACAAGCTTCAATCATCGCCTTGTACGTTTTGGAGAACAAACAGATGATGAAAATGATTCTATCTTTATCAAAATTATCCATAAAGCTCTTCAGGGATTGCTGAAAAGCGCTGCTTCTCTTGAGGTTCCAGTCTATGGGGTCCATGGCTTCAATAGACATTTCTTGATATCCATTACAGAATTGCCAGGAAATTCTATTTTCACAGGCCAACCCTTCAATTAATTCTTCGAACTCCTCATGTTTGGTTTTAGTTTGATCAAAATTTTCGATTGTGAGTACTCGCATGCCCTCTTCCTGCTTGCTGTCTAGGTTCTTGTATATACCATCTGTCGACCCTTTCTCATCAAAATCAAAGACTATTTCGGGATTCAAATGCTTGATGAATGGTACATTGTTGGTGAGATAATCTTGGTTCATGTGATCGTCGATGGGGCTAAGCATCACGAACGGGTATATCGTGTCCTGGATCACGTCGGTGCCTCCTGTCAGCAGATTCAACAAACGAACTTTTAAATTTGGCATGGGCTCTAAAGGTTTTTGTAATTCTTCCTGCTTCCTCTGCTCGATCATTCTTGATTTGTTTCGTTCGAAGTCGTACATTTCTTCAGCTGGTACAATTTTAGGGAAACCTTCATCAGAAAATCTGAAAACTGCTTCTTTGAGCTTGAACTTTTTATAATATATTGGCAGAGGCACCAGTTTTGTTCGGACCACGTCTTCTTCAAGAACGTAGCTGGACGGCACAATATCCACTTCTATTACCGACGTGTTCGAATCTGATGTACCAGTCACGGGAACGAAGCAAGCCTCGCGAACAGAACCTTTGATAATATCCATTTGATTTTCAAGAAAACATTTTGTTATGAAATCCCTCAATTCTGCGTGCACTTCCTCCTTTGAAAGAGCAACCCCGACTATTTCCCCGGCCTTGACCTCCCGAGTCGCACAAGGGCTGATGCCGAAATAAATCGTTCCGTTTCTTCGATCGTTTAGACAGGCCGAGGCGAACGGAATCACTTCAGAGCCTATGAATTCGTAAGCCTTATCTTTGTCCGGCTGCTCGACAAGATGGAAATTTCTAACTGGAGTTGTTTTCTTCCCTAGGACGTTAACGCTGACCTCCACGCAATGACCTTTGCTGTATTTATCAGATGGCCGTAGTTCCCGGTCAAATTTGCGAAGTTGCTCCGGGTGAGTTTCAACGCGCGCGACAATTTTTGAAATAAAAATCGTTAGGAAGCGGTGGACGCCGAAAGGAGCATCTGGGATAACTTTTACAAAGTCGTCTTCTTTCATGGAGAGAAATATTTGTCCGGACACCTTTTGCTGTTCGAGAACGTCCAGCGATTGTGTGGGTAACTCTTGTTGGGAGAACACCGTGGAAAGGTATTGTTTGAGATTCTCTGGGGTCATGTCTCTTACATCTGTAGGCAAGGAAATCGCACCTATAAAATATGGGATAGAAATTTGTTAAAAATTTTATTGCAAGTTTAAAGATCTACTTTATGAAGCACCACTTTCCAAATGGGGAGCCCTTATTTGGGAACTAAATAATGGGTATTATGGAGGGAAGAAGCATGCTAACAAGAAAATTTCATTAAAAAATAATGTTATACCAGAGACAAGTTTAAACAAAATTGTGTGATAAACATTATGAACTTAATTTTAATTATAATATAACATAAAAGTTACCAAACTGATTTTTGGAAAGTTTAAATGTTTTTTTTAATCTCTTTCAATAGCGTTCAAAGTAGAGACCGACCGAATTTCGGCTTGGTTTCGGCGCCGAAAGTGGCCATTTTATCACTTTCGGCCAAGTTTCGGTTTCGCCCGAAACTGAAAGTTAATTTTCGGCTTAATTTCGGTTTCGGCCGAAAGAGAAGAGTTAACTTTCGTTTTTTTTCGGTTTCGGCCGAAATTGACTTAGACTTTCGGCCATCCAAAATGACTGAGGTTTTCGGTCATCTAATTCTCACCAAAAGCGATATTTAACAACAAACTAAGCGACATTTAAGAACAAACTAAACGATCTTTAAGAACAAATTAAGCGATCTTTAAGAACAAACTAAACGATCTTTAAAAAAAATAAAGTGATCTTTAAAAACAAATAAAGCGACCTTTAAGAACAAATTAAGCGATCTTTAATAAAAAAAAACCTGAATGATCTTAAAGAAAAAAACTAAGTGAACAAAACAAATGATCTTTAATAGTAAACTAAATGATTTATAATAATAAACTAAGCGATCTTTAACAGAAAACTAAATGTTTTTTTCGGAACAAACTAAAAGATCTTTAAAAACAAACTAATCAATCTTAAGGAACAAAATCAATTATCTATAAGAACAAACTAAGCGATCTTTACGAACAAAATTTATCGATCTTCAACAACAAAATAAGCGATTTTTAAGAACAAACTAAAAGATCTATACAAACAAACTAAATTATCTTTAATAGAAAACTGAATGATCTTTAAGAGAAACTAAGCGACATTTAAGAACAAAATTAATGATCTTTAATAACAAACTTAGAGATCGTTATGAACAAACTAAACGATTTTTTAATGACACAAATTAAGCGATCTTTAAGAAAAAACTTAGAGATCTTTTTTGAACAAACTAAATGATCTTTAATAACTAACTAAAAGATCTTTAAACAAAAGATAAGTGATTTTTAACAACAAACTAAACAATCTTTATGAACAAACTAACCGATCTTTAAGAACAAATAAAGCGATCATTTACAAAAAAAACTGAACGATCTTTAACAACAAACTAAGCGATCTTTAAGAACAAACTAAATGATCTTTAACAACAAGATGTTATATTAGATGTTTATTTATTAATATTCACGATTATCTCATTTTTTTATAAAAAGAATGTAAATGTTAATACTTTCTCCCATCATTTTCAATGTATGCAGAATGTATGCGGGAACGAATTTTCAAAATTTCTAAATATTTCATTTTCGGTTTCGGCCGAAAGTCATTTTTAACTTTCGGCCTTTTTTCGGTTTCAGCCGAAAGTCATTTTTAAACTTTTGGCCTGTTTTCGGTTTCGGCCGAAAGTCATTTTAAACTTTCGGCCTATTTTCGGCTTCGGCCGAAATCAGAAAATCACTTTCGGTCGGTCTCTAGTTCAAAGAAATGTATGCAATATGTAAATATTTAATTTGCTTTTGCATGTATGGGTGAAAATAAATATTGACACCGTCATTCCTTGCTTTTAGAGTTTATAAATACGGTGATCCTACTGTTGAGAAATTTTAAATGAAGCCAAGAAATATCGCCTCCTTTAGTGTCGGCAGTGAGTTTAAGCATCATAGTCAGTAGATGATTGCTTGTACGATTAAAATTTTTTCAAATAGCGATACCTTGTGTTAAGAACTTGAATGTATAGTGTGATTGCGTGTTGTTTATAGAGCATTTGGGTAGATGTTGTAATTAAATGTTTGATATTTTGTGACGTATTGCGAATTGCGCGAAAGGGGATGTGACGTAGTATTGATTGTGTAGTATTTTTCTCGGAGTAATGGCAGTTGTGATTTAGTCAATAAAGATACTTTATTATAATATTAATAGTCAATGGTTTGTAAAGTTATTTAAATTAAACTGACAAACGAAGCCATCGAACCTTCGTGTAGAACCGGGTTCGTAACACCTTGTAATGTTTCAACAGCTGGTAAACCTTCATGCTCTCTTTGTTGTTGGGGTTTTTTTGGTATGTCAGCTACTGGGTCCGCCTTGCGAATGTTTTTCAGATAGCTTCAATTTTTGTCAAGGATTATTTTCCATTTATAAATCACTTTCAAAGATCAATAGCATTCTTGGGTGAATCTGCTTTCTAAAATACAATTTTAAATTGACTAAGAAAATACAGACAAAACAATGTTATAAAAAAGGAAATCCCGGAACAAGAAAATCTGCAATAAAAATATGATTCATTAAATTTTAAACATTAAAGCAGCTAATGATGATAGACAAATAAATGCTCTGAAAAGGATACATTACTTTTTTTGCATGTTTGCCTTCTCGTTTTTTAACTTTCTCAATTTCTACTCCAACAAACTCATCTTTCCAGATGAAGTCCAAAAGGGTCTCATTGTCCCATTCATTTTGTCCACCAAACACGTGAGCTTCCTTAAGGGTTTGCCTGATATCAGAGAGTGTTGTGGACGACCCTTCCCCGTTTACGTAGTGGGCACGTAGTACTCTCCTGACGTCCTCATCTAGTAAGTGTGGGTCAGCTGCAAAAGAAGGGCATTCTGCTTATCATATCTTAGTCATAAAGATTTAAATTATTTAACGAAGTGGCTATTGGGACCCGGGTCCAAAAAGTGAGAGGTTGGGTTTAAAATAAAAAAAAAATTATTATAGTTAGGTTTTAAGACAAAATGAGGTATCAAATGAAAGATAATTGAATGGAAAATATGTTTGTAAACTTACTTCTTTAGTTTAACTTAAATAAACTACCGGTACCACAAAGACATCCGAATAGAATTGAGCCTAAAGGCACCCGGGTCCGAGTAGCGGCGCTGCGTGTCCGAGTCCATTTTGACTAAATGCTATTCGCAGCCATTATTTAATATTATGAAAAATGTTAAATTTAACTTGATTGGCATTTGGATACATAATAGAGACGGAGAGAGAGAGAGAAAGAATGAAAGAGAGAGAGAGAGAGAGAGAGAGAGAGAGAGAGAGAGAGAGACAGAGAGAGACAGAGAGACAGAGAGACAAAGAGAAAGATAGACAGACAGGCCGACAGACAGACATACAAACTGAGAGAAACAGAGTGGACCAGGTTCCAGAGAAAAGATTGAGGGTTTATTGAGAGAGGGATTTTACACGTACGCTTAGAATGAAGATGAGCATCTGATTTTGCTTCTGTCCCAACAATTTTGTCAGCTAGCAAAACTGTGACGGGGTCCAGTCTTAAAGCTGCCATCAAGACACTACAAAATATGTAAAGAAAAACAAAGAAAATTATAATAGTAAATTAATTTATATTTAATTTTAAATGAGAAAATGACTGGGGTCACATACCAACCAACTCCTCCAAAACCTTACGCCGAATTCATCATTTAAGACAGTGGCGAAAGGCCAGCATTTCTCTGACCTTGACAGCCCACTGCCCCAAAGTGTAAGAGTCAGCGCAAGTGATGGCCAAATGTCTAGCATGTAATGGACGGGGCGGGGCATCGTCAACAAAACAAGAATAAACGTCTCCAAGGCGACTGTGCTCCTGACACTATTTAATGAACACATGTGAACGCTCAATGTCTATTTACCTCATGCAAAAAATGCTGAACCACTTTCATACGTCGAGGCTCAGACAAAACACGTAATATCAAATGGTAGGACAAGGCCCAACACTGTATTAAAATGGTGTAGAGGCCGAGGAGACATGCGTGTACTCGCATAGGCGGAACATGTGAGAATGTCAAACGACCGTTTGTCCAAGAGAATATTTTTTGTTGAGCATAAGCATGACAGATTCCAATGCTGGTGATGAGAAAAATCCCTTCAAAGACACCCTGAACACATGGTAACAATAGGCGCAATATCGAGCCCTGTGGAGATCCTCCTTTCATAAACGTTCCATGCAAAACGAAGCCAACAAAACACTGCTGCATAATAGAAAAGACAGTCCAGAAAGCCCGGGTGATTACTGCACCTGGAGATGTCGCATCCACTTCTTGCACCTACTGTACAAGAAAGTTTAGTGCTAAAATCGTTCTGCTCAGCCATCTGCACATTTATAGACTGAATCAGCTACAGAAAGAATCAGCCCTATCAACTATTGAACGATTAAAGTGGTCTCCGTGTCTTTTATGGGAGCAAGAGTTCCGTCGACAGTAGGACTCACAAGTCACCTGCATACTCATTGTCGAATATAGCCCAAAATAGACGAATTCTATTTACTGAAAATATCGCATCCTTAACGTGCGCATGTCTTTGTCAACGGTGCATATGTCCATCTGCAATGTGTTCCCAGTCGGGGAAAAGAACATATGCTGGACAACAGCTTTTGGAAAAAATCTATCGACGGACAAAATCATTCATAGTTTACCATTGTCTTTGCTCGCACATAAGTTGTCGTTAAGGGACACTGAGTTAGATGAAGGTGGCTGAGCAAGTGCGAGAGAGATTTAACAGGACGGCCCTAGATATCAGGGGTCATTCATGCTGTCCATTGTTATGAAATTTCACACTTCAGAAAATGTTCTGTCAGCTGACGGGCATGTTTTCAATATTCACATTTATAAGCCTATGTAACAAAAGGTTTACCGGTACTTGAACTCAGAGTAAATAAAATGCGGAAGGGGGGAGTGGGCTGGGAGAGCCGTGTTGTACATTAGTAAATGCTACCAGGGGGGAGTTCCCGAAAGTCCGCTTTTGTAATACAGGCATCGATTTATAGAATGTTAGACCTAAATGTCAATCCCTAAGATATATTAGCGTTTATATGTAATTCTCAAAAATACATACAGAGAGACACATTAGTATAAGTAATTAGAAAGTAACGTAGATTTTTTTAAAAGTACACCAAATCATTATAATTCTCACTTGACTCAATGACGCAAGAACGAAACATTTATTATTTTTGTAATCCCTCGTAAATTTACTTACCTGAAAGCTTTTAGTTTTACGGGTTTCTCTTTAAGTATCTTAAGGACATTTTTCATTCGCTTCTCTTCATGTTTTGTACTTTTTATTAACTTCATGTCACTTGAAGTAATCACGCTCTCCTGAAAAATGGTATATTGAAAGATAAGTAAAGTTCAGTGTTTACGGATGAAGCAGAAAAACTCGTAATATCGAACGAGGAAGTTACAATATGAGGGCATTTGTTTAAAAAAAGGACTTGAATTCATTAACGTTTCTCACTTAAATGTTTTCTCTCTTTAAAGCCAAAGTGTATTAATAAACATTTTAATAATTTCAAGGCCCCGTGTCATTCGTCAAAAGGGTTTGTCATTTCTAAGATCGGAAAACGTCACATCGCTTTACGTAATTTTACAATCTTTTTAGCCAATGTTTTCGTAAAAGAAAGCTTCTACCAATGTATTTCCGCAAAAAAAATTATCACAGCAGACGGCCCGCCACTGTGCCAACATTTACTGGCTAGACCTTTGCAACTTTATACAATCGGCTTCCGACAACGGAGATGCAAGGAGCATGTACGAGGGCATCACGAGGGCATTTGGTCCACACACTTCAAAATAGCACCACTCCAGTCCAAGACGGGTCAAATTATCCAGAACCCAAATTATCAACTCCGGCGTTGGGTAGAGCAGTATCTTGAACTATACTCAACAATGAATGTAGTCAATGAGGCCGCTCTGCATAATATTCCCGTCTTGTCAGTAATGAATCAACTGGATGAAGAGCCAACTTTACAGGAGCTTGAAAGACCTATTGATTACCTTGCGGATGGGAAGGCTCCAGGGATCGACGGCATCTCAGCGGAAATCCTCAAAAATGGAAAACCTATCCTACTTCAGCCCTTACATGAGCTCCTCTGTCTGTGTTGGGAAACAGGTCACATTCCCCAGGACATGAGAGACACCAACATCGCAAATTGTATACAAATAAAGGGGACTGAAGTGATTGCAATAGTTACCGAGGTATTTCTCTCCTTGGCTTTGTTGGAAAGACTTTTGCCCGTGTTGCCCTTAAACGATTGAAGAGTCTGGCGAACGCATCTACCCAGAGTCCCAGCGTGGCTTCCGGAATGGGCGCTCAACAATAGACATGATATTTTCGCTACGCCAAATGCATGAGAAATGTTATGAACAGCATATGCCTCTTTATATTGCCTTCATAGACCTGACCAAGGCATTTGACTTGGTAAGTCGAAGAGGCCTTTTCAGTATCCTGCAAAGAATAGGTTGTCCCCCACGACTGCTCACAATCATACAGTCATTTCACAAAAACATGCACAGCATGCACATGCACTTTCATTGGCACTGTCTCTGAGTCATTCCCAGTTAGCAGCGGAGTAAAACAGGGTATGTACTGGCACCGACGCTCTTTTCCATTTTCTTTTCGATCCTCCTTCAATTTGCCTTCAGGGACCATGAAGATGGAGCGTACGTCCATACCAGATTTGATGGTAGGCTGTTCAATATCTCCCGACTTCGTGCAAAGACCAAAGTAAAAAAGGTGCTGATTTATTAACTGCTGTCCGCCTTAACATCTCACAGAGAAGAAGGTCTGCAGGGGCTGATTAATCGTCTATCACACGCTTGTAAAGAGTTTGGACTTTCGATTAGTCTACAGAAAACTCATGTAAGGATGCAAGAAGCACCGTCCCCTCCAATCATATCTATTGAGGGTCATAATCTTTCAGTTGTTGATCATTTCACATACCTTGGATCCAATATTTCTAGGTCTCTCTCCGTTGATGAAGAGATCGCAAAAGCAGCAGCAACTATGGCTAAGCTGAATAAGCGGGTGTGGAATGATCTCAATCTAACTGATAAAACAAAAATAAGTGTCTATCAGGCATGTGTGCTTAGCACGCTCCTATATGGTAGCGAAGTGTGGACCACATATACCAGTCAGGAGCGGAAACTCAACAGCTTCCATCAAAGATGTCTGTGTCGTATTTTACGCATTCGATTGCAGGACAAGGTGCCTAACGTGGAGGTTTTGGAACGTGCACACATGTTTAGCATATTCTCCTTTCTTATCAAGTGGCGCCTTTGCTGGTTAGGCCATGTAAGGAGAATGGAGGAAGGGTGTTGTGAGCTAGTTTGTCGTGAATGTTGGGTAGGGGGAGTCGTGAATCGTGAGTGTTTTGTGAGTTGTTGATCGTGAGGTCAGTGCGTGAAGTTAGTCCGTGGTGGGGCACGTTTGCCTAGGCTGAGTTGTTTTGTGGTATTATAAAAGGGATTTGTGTTAGCTAGACACAGAGACAGACAGAGAGAGAGAGAGAAGACAGAGGTCAGAGACGAGAGAATTGTTAGTCGTTAGAGTTGTCAGTTAAGAGTTAGTTTGTAGCGATAGGAGCGAGTGGATAGTTGCTAGTCGGACTGATGTGTATCCTGTTTTGTAAAAAACCTAATAAATATTATATATTGTTACACTGGACCTTGTGTTCTATTTGAGAGATTCGTACACCTTAGACAACGCAAGAGAGCCGTAACACTTCAAGTATAACAAGGTCGTAACAAAGGGCGTATCCCAAAGATGCTGCTGTATGGAGAGTTGGCAGATGGGACAAGACACATTGGACGACCACGCCTGAGATTTATTGACCTTTGCAAAAGAAGCACGAGGGAAGCCAATATTGAAAAAAACGAATGGGAGTTCATTGCCGAACAACGCTCCAACTGGCGAATAGCAGTGGAGTAAAAAAAGGCAGAAGATACTTGAAACGAGGCCCTTGAAACAAAAAGAACCATTCGGAAATCAAGATTTTACCTGAAATCAATATTCTCCTGCAAGAGATGCGGCCGTAATTGTCATTCTAGGATTGGCCTAGTGAGCCACTCGTCAAAGTGTAGGACTACATAGCTACTCCATCGTCTCACGAAGACGGAAGGATGCCATATATATATATATATATATATATATATATATATATATATATATACTTAGGTGTCATCATTAATAATAAGCTAACATGGCATGAGCACGGCCAAATGCTGTATAAGAAATTCAACCAAACATTGTTCTACCTCAAAAAAAACTGTACAATTTCGGTGTAAACAAGCAAGTCGTTAACTTATTCTACAGTGCAACTATTGGAAGCCTCNGCATAAACCGACTAATCAAGAAAGCTAGGAACATAACACAAACTAAACATCCTTTACTTGAAGAACTATTTGAAGAAAGATGTTTTTGCAAAACTAAACACATTTTGGATGATACATCCCACCCTCTTCATCACAGATACTTAGGATCGGGCCGTTCGGGACGAATTCTTTTAAATCAAGACGAGGACCGACAGATATAAACATTCTTTTGTTCCCCAATATGTACGAATTTACCGGCATGCTTCCTCTGAAGTCACACATCTGAATGAGAGCTAATAATTCCCCGATTTTGCTAAGAGAACTCACTGAATAGCTGTTTGAAATAATTTATTATAAATGTCTTGTGTTCAAATTGTTATATTTTTGAGCTGAAAATGTATAATGCAATCAAAAAACATTTCCATTTATTTGGATCAATAAAAGAATCTTATCTTATCTATATATATACACAAATTGTTACTTAAATACTTTATATATATATATATATATATATATATATATATATATAATATTTAAGTAACAATTTATAAAATCTTTCGTAAAATAAAGTTGTAAACATGTTTTCGTCCTGGTTAAGACTCACATCAACGTATCAGTATCAAAAAGCTGTAGAGAGATTGGCCAAACGGAGTACCGGGATGTTTTTATTAATACCTTAATTCGATTGGCCAAATTGTACGCCCGAATGTTCTATTAATAGATTTCCGCCTGTAAATGACAAACCATGTAGCCATAAGCCAACACCAAAACTTACCGAATACAAATAATTTATAACAGGAGAAGGATACACTTCTAACAGTTCTCCCATGTTTCTTGTCAACTTTTCCCATTCTTCGGCGTTCATTTCTGTCAAATCTAGATTGCGAATGAATGACAATGAAATTTATTTTGCTAACATGATAAAATGTAAATATATTTAATATACAGATTTGAACAAAAAATCCCAAGAGGTTTATGTGTAGAAAGTAAGAGGATGAACTATGTTCATAGCATGGATTTAATGGGGTAGCAAAGCATAAATGTATTTAATTTTAATGTCGTGATTATGTCTCTTTTGATAATATTTTTATTTACAGCACGGTGAGCCCAGCCCTAGGCTGGTGTAACGCGCTATATAAGACCACTAATTATTATTATTATTATTTCTATTTAATTATTATTTTATTTTTTGTTGGTAACGTTCCTATTTAAAGATTTACATTATGGGGGAAAATTATGGCCTATACTCGGAGCAATAGGCTACGGAATTAACATAACTTTCCATCAAGGGCCTCCAATATGAGAATAAAATCTCATCACCCCTGGGCCGAGTTTTGAGTGACCAAATTAATTTGGGAAAGGGAACAAACATAAATATAATAAATATATATATATTATTTATTTATTTAAAAATAGGATTAGCTGGTGATTGAGCTCCAATCAATGTTTGGATAAGATACATTTTTCACCACTCTGCCATCAAGATGCCAACCGGTTTTTGATGTTTTTAAATTTAAAAATTTAACAAACCTAAAAACAGAGTTTTTCGTATCAATCCTTTATAAAATGTTTATTGTTCGTCCGTCGAGGATCGACGAGGACCATCGAGTCGTCTGGTAACTGGTGACTTGCGCGGGTGACTTTGTTTAAAGTGAAGAAGAGTTGCGAGGCGTCAACCTCACTCTCTCGCCCAGGCTCACCATATCCAGTGGCAAGACTCTACGTCAAGACGACCAGGGATGGGTTCGGTTGCAGGAATTTTCATTGTTTGCGCCTTACAGGACTCCAACTCCAGGTTTGAATTCAAAGTTTCCTTCTCTTTAGATGAGTTGCCGACCAAGGTTAACAAGCCTCATCCACCCGGGGTGATGGTTTTGCTTGACTGGCCTTTTGGCTGGACTTGAACACCAGACCACCAACTTGAGGTTTGCTCAGTTTAGACCATTTGGCCACCCCAGTTATAATATGTTATACAGAGCAATGGTGGGTGAGGCTGAAAATTTGATAAAACATGCGAACAATAATTATTCATTCGTGCATAGCCACATTGTGCGTAATACAGCCTTGAAACTTGGCAGTCTTTATAAACGCCAGGAGTAAGCTAGTTATATTTAATACATAGCATAATAATATTCTAGGAATCTAGAACTCAACAACTCAAAATAACTGAATAAATATTTATTTTTAGTAATTAATTATCAATTGTTATCTGTTATTTATTAGCTGAGCATAATTATTTTTTTTTAAAATTTAAAGTGAGATAACGTCTAACAGGTAAAATATGATAACTAGCTAAGTTTATTCGTGTTCCATTAGGAAATATGGCCCCGTTTTGTTAAAAAGATGGCCAATCTGTAGTTCCATATTTGTCACAGCTGCACGGCCAGTCCAGTATTGTTAGAGTAATTAAACAGGCACTGATACACAGAGGCGTAGCGTGGTGGTGGCAGGGGGGGACAGATGTCCCCGGGCGCCAGCTAGTTAGGGGCGCAAAAATGTGCTTTGATATTATTTTATTGATGAAAATAATGGGTATGAGAGTTGAAAAAAAAAAGAAAAAGGGGCGCTAAAAATGGATCTTGTCCCCGGGCGCGAATCTTGTCCCCGGGCGCCAAACACCCTCGCTACGCCACTGCTGATACATCCGAACGGAGCTGGAGCTTTTACCCTTCATGCAACCAATTAGCGTTATCATGGTGCCCTCAAACCCAACATCTCCCTCTATCACATTTTAAACATTTATTATATTGCGTATATGCCCTACTACTTATTTATTAGTTAACTTTTTGAGAGGCAACTGACGGTTCTTCAAAGTAGTGCTAAGTTTATAAGCTATAAATTCTGCTGTGTCGTTAAACATGAAACACACTTTAAGCTCCAATAGGTGTTACCGGTAACTGAAAACTTAGTGGTATAACGGCACATGTTTACTCCAACACTCGACATTTCAAATATCATGAAATCAGCACATCCAATCACCGTCCACCATTTAGAATTTCAGATCCAGTCAATTATTAGATTTATTTAATAAGAATACTTTAAAAATTAATACTTAGGCTCTTTCCTATCAGAATGAAATATCTAAAATGTTACATCTGGTTAAATCCTGTATCAACATTAGTTATTGTTTTCACGAATTAAATTGATTGACTTGATTGGCTCAGATTGGTTGGCTTGTCAACGCGTGATTGTTTGTGCCACAGAGAATGACGTTTAGCACTGGAATTCCAACAGTAACTTAACTCGGCTTCTTTCAGTTTCGTTTGCCATAAAAGGTAATTAAAAAAAAAAAATTCCCGGATCTCGTACGCATTGCGAAAAAACAACAACTTAGTGATGCGTGTCAGAGATAACAGAGCTCTTATTTCCAGAGGTGACATAGCGAATTTCATAAAAGCGAACACAGAACGAGTAGGATTAAGGGAAATATGTGAAAAGAGTTGTTTTTTTTTTCAAAAATCCTTTATAGCAGTGGTTCTTAACCTGGGTTTGATCGAACCCCAGGGGTTCGGTGAGTCAGTCTCAGGGGTTCGGCGGAGGTCAAAAAAAAATCAGAAAAAAAAATTATATTTTATTTTTCCTATTAAGAAGGGTTCGGTGGATGCGCATATGAAACTGGTGGGGTTCGGTACCTCCAAAAAGGTTAAGAACCACTGCTTTATAGTAACTTCGCTTTTGCTCGTGCGTTTTTTTTTCTGGCAAAATCTTCGGAAGGCTAATTGACCTACTTTCCGTCAACATATCGAGCTGAAACTCGGCACATAGACTCGTTGCCGATGACAACACATTCGATCACGTTCAGCATAAACCCCCAAACTTTTTTTTCCTGTTTTTCAAGGGGAAATGAGGGAAATGTGATGAAAATGATTTCACAAATTTCCCAACACCTGCACTAAATTAGATTCTTTAAATATCGCAAGTTTGGATATAAAATATTTATACGAAAAACTTTGTGTTTCTGGGTTGTTTAATGAAAGAGTTGAATTACAATTTAAAAAAAAAACTAGGAATACTTTTTTAAAAAATAGTTTTTATTGTTTGCTATGTACTGTTTCCTTGCAAATAAATTTCTCCCCCTCTCTCCTCTCGCCACACACAAACCAATCTCCCACTGTAAATAAATTATATCTTAGAGCAGACATCAATTTGCATGTTTCTAATGAGTTCAGTTTTTATTTTACATTATTACTATTATTTCGTTTGGCATGCGTATAAATGTGTTTATATTGTTAGTTTCTTCCATTAAATATTTGATCAGATAGTGAAACAATGTCGAAGGGCTCGGCTGCTCATTTCTACAGAGTCACTAACAAGGCAGCTTGATGTGTGCCTGTCCACATAAATAACGTCCTTTGTGTTGAATTTGATAACATCAAGCAAACTGGAACTCTTACATGTTAGCAGTGATTCTGAACAACGTTTATTTAAGTAATAACACAACCTAACATAACTTACCAAGAGCACGACTGTGCAGGCTCAAGTATAGCAGGATATGGTTACGATCTTTCAAAGAAGCCTATTATGGCTTCTTTCCAAGAATAAATTATTAGCTGTGTAAATGCTGAGTTTCAAGCACTTCCTGCAGTGTTTATTTAGTAGTCTTGGTGATAATGGCAAGCATATAGTTGATGTATCGACCATGTATCGATAAATCACAGTTTGCGATTGCAGATCAATGAACAAAAATAGAACGGATCTAGAATTACATAGTAGTGTACGCCAGGAAAGTCGTATTCTATTTACGCGAGGAAATGTAGTATCGGGCACAAGGACGTAGCGTGAAAATAACTACCTGCTTTCAAAATGTTGTGACACACATAAGAGCATTTTATCACAGAACTGTTGAAGATGATCGTGTTAGATATGGTTGCGAAACTACTGACCCCTGGCTAAACCCCACTTCCTTCAGCCCACCCCACCAAAAAAATATGTTTCAAAGGATTTTATTTTCATATATTGTATGACAATCTTATAGCCAAGGATTTTGAGAGCAGCTCAGAGCTGGAGCTCTGGAGCAGGGACTTTTTAAAAGGAGTTTGAGCTGGAGATATCTCTTACTGCTTCGAGCTGGAGATATCTCTTACTGCTTCGATCTCCAAAATTGTTATAAATAAATTTTAAAAAATGCTAAAATTATAAATTTTAATTTTGTTTAAATAATTTATTAAAATGGGCGCCCACTCTTCTACAGTTTTGCCCCAATCTTTTACCGGCGATGTTGTCTCATTCTTCTATCAGCTATATAACATTTGCTTCACTCTTCAATAGCTATGTTGATCCCATTTTTTCTACCAGCTATGTTGCCCACTCTTCTATCAGCTATGTTGCTTTTTAGTACATTGACAATAATAAACTCATTTGTTTAAACACTTAATATCCCCCCCCCCCATTAAAAAATCACACCCCCACCAATGTTCCCTTTAAGCAGCAGTTTTGAGTATCCGCTCCCATTTTTTCCACCAGCTATGTTTCCCACTCTTCTATCAGCTATGTTGCTTTTTAGTACATTGACAATAATAAACTCATTTGTTTAAACACTTAATATCCCCCCCCCCCCATTAAAAAATCACACCCCCACCAATGTTCCCTTTAAGCAGCAGTTTTGAGTATCCGCGTAGCAAATTTCCATGTAAATGTGTGTTTGTGTTTGTGGGCTGTAAAATTTTGCACACACAAAAAAATATGATGCTGTAAAACTTTTTCCAAAGATAGGCCTACTTATAATAAATTGGACCTTTGAGTACATTAATTTAAGTCTTTTAGCAATTAATTCAACTGTGTACTAATGTTGTTCATAATTTAACCACGGGATAAAATAGAGAACAATGTGACTAATTTGGTTTAAATTACGCCTAAAGAGTACCAATACAATTATCGGTAAAAAGGCAAATTAAACTTAAGATTGATTATCTGCAGATTAATCGATGCAGACATAGTCTAGTATTCGAGGTAAAATAATAATAAAACATTTTTTAAAATATTTTTTAAATTTGCCAGAGCTCGGAGCTGAGCTGGAGCTAACGAAATTCGTCTTCTCCAAATTCCTGCTTATAGCAGTTAAAAATCGGCAGCACTCCCCATCTGTAAACTTCCTTACCGAAAATCGTAGGCCCTATATCAGTGGTTCCCAAACGTTTAAGTCTGTCGGACCGGTGAATAAGTTTCCGAATTTTACCAGGGACCGGTGCATGATTTATTTTTATAATTTTATTTCTTCTATTCGGCAATAAATATTTATTTTATGGGGACTGGCAGCGTTAGGGATGCGGACCGGTGAAGGTCCACGGACCGCCATTTGTGGACCACTGCCCTATCTATGTGAATAACAAAAAATAATATCGTTGATCGTTGATCGACATTTAGTTTGTGATAGAATGTGCGTGTTGGTTCGTATTCAATGACGTTGATATAAGTCCGTCAATATATGACGATGGTGTTAACTTCGCATGACGAATTAACAAGGCCTGTTTTTTTTTTCTTTATGAAGATAACCCAATGAAATATCATGTGTGGATGATGCAGCTGGGCACCAGCGGCGTCACAGGAGGTGCCGGAATGATCATTGTACCAATGTCGAGCCGCATACGGGACTCAATCTTCGGGCATAATTTCAGGTTTTTTTCTTCTCTAGGATGAGTTGCCATCCAATTTGAACGGGTCCCATCGACTCTGGGGTGATAATGTTTTGCGTGTCTGATTTTTTGCTGGGTATTCAACTCCATTCCACGTACTAGAGATTGACTCAGTTGAAGACCTCTCGCCCATCCAGCACCCCAAAATATAGGAATTTTCCACGAATTTGTGTCCCATCCTTAAATATTGGCCTATCAAAGAAAACTAGAATTATGAAGTCAATGTGTTTTGACAACCCATTTCTCAGATCACGGAGTCGCGTGTCTCCAAATCTATCGTGTGTGTTTTTCTCGTTGTTGTTTTTAAAAAAAAAATCTTTCATGCAACTAAAAAAACCTTTCGTTTTTAACCGATTTCACCGACAATGTCAGGGCAATGTCGACTACTTATCCCCGTCCTATCTCAAAGCGCTCATGAATACTTATGTACCCACTAGACAACTCCGCTCATCCGATAGTGGCAAACGCTCGATATCACGTGTTCGCCTTGAGACCTACAGAAGGCCCACTTTCGCATTTGCTGGCCCAACAATTTGGAACACACTCCCGACACTCTCAGAAACAGCCAGACGCTGGAGTCTTTCAAAACGGAATTAAAAACACATCTATTTCACAAACACCTGGTGGGGGGATGTTGTGTATCATCTTTACCGGCTGGCTATTATCTCCTAGATGTTTATTGGCCTGTTTTGTTTATGTTTGTAAGGGATTAAAGAATTAGAATGGGTATTCTCGTATGTAGTTTTTGTAATGTTGCGTTTTGTATTTCAGTGTGGTAGAACATAGCCTATATTTTTTTGTCATTTCTCTTTTAATATGGTTGACTTTGTACAGCGCTTTGAGCCTTTGGGGATGAAGCGTGATTTTTAAATAAACTTTATTTTAATTTTATTATTATTATTACTTTCAATGGCTCACTAAAACCATATGAAAGATGACTCAGGTTTGTTCGAAATTGATGAATGGTAAAAAAATTTATCATTTTTTAAAATGATTTGATAAAAGATTTTGCAGAAGACAGTGGTGTGTAAATCATCACTGTATCAATTCCACTAGTAGAATATAATATAGTTCGTTGACTGCATCCAGGCATACAATTTTTAATCACATTGGATTTAATTCCGACACACATTTCAGTACACTGTAGTTAACTGTAAATCGAGTTCAGGGTGTGAAATTGTCTGTTCACGCAAAAGGGATTATGGCACGCATTGAGTTCCTCATTAGTTTGAGTTGTTTCTGTAACCGTTTTACCAGTTGTCAACAGCACAAAATATTCTGATACATTTTTTTTGACATCGTCTAAGCTCTTTTTAGCCTTGTCTTATGCAATCAGGTAGTAGTTGTCGTTCAAATAGGTTCCCAATTTGAACTCCAGTTGTCTCAGCTTTTTTCAAAACACCATCGCAAGTGTCATTGTTTCACTATAAATCCCAAGTGTCATTGTTTCACAATACCATCCCAATTGTCAGTGTTTCACAATACCATCCCACGTGTCATTGCCTCCCAATACCATCACAAGTGTCATTGTTTCCCAATACCATCCCAAGTGTCAATGTTTAACAATACCATCCAAAGTGTCACTGTTTCCAAATACTGTCCAAAGTGTCATTATTTCACAATACCACCCCCATTGCCTTATCTACTTGCTTTTTTACATTTAAATTATTCTTTATCAGGAGAACTTAAAATTTGATGTGAATGTCATAAAATTAACACTATGGTATAAATAGGCTTCATACACTTCAAGATTAAATTAAATGTTGTGCACGTATTCTTAAAAATCATCACTATAATAGAGAATTCTCTTGCTACCCTCTTGGATACTACATTTCAACTAAGTGCTATTTTTTAAATTTAATTCTGATTATCCTGTTTTTTTTTTGTTGTTTTTTTTTAAGGCTTCCTGCCGATCCATTCGTTGTTTTGTTGCGTTTCTTTTTTCGGGGTTGTCCATACTTTATTTCAGTGGCGTAGCTAGGGTTGGTGTCACCCCCTCCCCCGACTTCCACGATGGATTTCCTCTTGTTAAAATAAGTTAACAGTATAACTATGACAAGAACAAAAATACAAATTAATTGAAGGTCGGGGTAAATGTATTTAAGAACTGTAATATGTACTTAGAATCACCCATTGATATCAAAAGAGAGCTTTATGTCTCAGAATTTAGATAAATATAGCTTCTTGTCACTAACGAAAGTTACTGAACACTACAAACGGCGTTGAATCCTGGTCAAAACTGTGTTTTTCTGACCTATTTATAGGATCACCCCATTTCTGAAGCATCAACCTTGAACTTTCAAAAAAGAACGCATTTGGATTGGTTACATGAGTTGAAAAGTTACGCGTGATCGGTTCTCCTTTTATGAAATTCGGTTAGACCAAGCAGTGTGCTCTCTATAAATTTTCAATTTTTCAAAATGATGTCACCCCCTGAGATGGTGTCATCCGGTACGGTTAGCACCCCCTAGCTACACCACTACTTTATTTCACTCATTTCCTTACGGATATTAAAAAAAACCAACAACATTGAAATTTTTTTAAAAATCCGTAAAAGTTCGTGCATGTCTGTAAACTTTTCCCATGTGTGGAGATTGAGAATAATTATCAGTTTGTTTAAAAATTGTATGATATTGTGTTGGTAACACTGATAATGGTAGTGACCGTGAAAAAAATTAATAAATATGAAAACTATATATCTAATATACACGCACCGCCCTCATATTGCCTTTCAAATAATATCACGTATTTAGTATATTGCATTGTTTTGTTGTTATTTTTTTGCGTTTTTTTTTTACCAGATATGTTTTTATACCTTAATGAAATATACAATTATATATTTCTAATAAAATATTTCAATTTTTTAGTCATTTAAAAAGAGTTTAAAATCAACCAGACATGTATCTATAATTATTTTTACTTGTCGGTATTTAGTTCAACCTTCATTCAGCTGACTGGTTCATGGTTGACATTTGACAACTCAAAATCGCAGAGAAGAGTTCATTGCTATAAATTTGTGATTTATTTTCTTGTATTTTGTGTAGTAAATAAACTTCTTGATAATGAAGAAAAAGGTAAATAAAATCAGATAGGCCTACAATTACAACATAAGTTTATTAGGTATATATAATGTAGGCGTAGGGTAGGGCTAACTGTTAGAATTGTTAACTGTCTTTAGTATTTAGTCTTAAAAACAGCACTACCGCACTCTCTCACTAGAATCAATGAAGTCTAGAATCGTAACTTATATTTTAATCTATACTAAGTCAATTAGTAAAAGTTTTATTTTAAGGATGGCCTATTATTACTATTAGCCTGTACTTTATTAGCCTATAACAATATGCCTCAATTTTTGTAAATAGGCCTGGCCTAGTATAATAGCCATAGGTACTTTGATAACAAAAAAAAACTTTTAAAAAACCACCAAACTATAGTCTATAGTTGAATAGAGCTAATTTTTAAAAGAATTATAACACCAAAATCATATTTTTAGCTGTTGTAGTTTTAAAGTTATGAATTTTTAAAGTATGACTTAATTTGTCCTTTTTTAATATTAACATTATAATAACATGGACCGCATTTCCACATTCTTTGACTTTGACCCAAATCCGCTGTTCGCGTCACGAGCTATATAACTCTTGTTTTATTGATAATTTTATTTTCAGAACTAATGCTGTATTTAAAAAATAAGTTTAATAATGTTAACAATTATTAGATAAATTGTAGCTTATCTTACTATGCACTATTTATATCAGTAAATTTAATATAATGTATTAATATATGGCTTTTCTGTTTACCAAATCTATGATGTCCATTATACCAATATTTGCTATAAAGTCTATATAAGGCAACTCATGCCCTAAGTACAAAAATACTGTTTGGGAACTATTGAACTTTCAACTTTGGTACATGACTAACTAATTAAAGCTTTCCCAGACCTAGTTTAATAGTTTTTGCACATGGCAAACTTTTATGAATGAAAACTCCGAGATAGTAGTAAATAATAGCCATTATGCAAGTCACTTTGAATGGCCGCCATGACATTTTGCACACAAATTTTGATCATTAAAATATGGACTCTGCCGGGTTTTTTAACCTCAAATTAAAATATTATTCTTTCATAACATTTAAATTCATTCTAAAACATAAGTTATCAAATGTTTTGATGTAAATAGTGGAAATAATTAAATATTTCCTTAGTAACAGCCTCTTCCGCCACTGAAATTATTCAAATGAGCATAACAGGTGACTGACATGTCCTAAGTTAATGAGAATTGACACAAATATACATTGATAGATAATACAGAACAAGACTTTTTATGAAAGACATAAAAGTTGAAATTCTATACAAATTTTTTAGTGAAAGATGCCTTATATTTAAAAGGGAATTTCAAAATACAGGTCAATTGAAAAATCCAAACAAATCAATGTAAATGTAGGCCAAGATGTCTTTCAAAATATAAGGCAGGAAGCGGAACTCAAATATATGTCCAAAGTACTCATTTAATAATAATTAGACACACACATCGGAAAATTAAAAACTCGGATTTTTTGGCGCCGATTGCCATTTCCGATACACAAAAAGTAGTAGTCTCCCTTGGTTTACCGAAGTATCTATAATAGGAAAAGGCATAGGGCTAATAGTAGTAATTAATACTAATAGGGCCAATGACTAAAGATGCATGGATTAGTTGAGTAGGGCGAAATGCACCCTTAGTACTCTAAGCCTAATGCGGGGTGGCATTTCAGATATTTGGGTGGGCAGTGCCAGTGGACAGAAGCAGAGTAGTTAAGTGGGGCATAAGGAGACATTAGTTCCTGGGCACCAAACTTACCCGGGTGCCAAATGGCAAATGGTCTTTTATGGTATTAAATGGATGAGAATTATGGGTTTCAGAATTGAGGGGGGGTGGGGTAGGAGTAAAAATGAATCTTGTCCCCTGGTGCCAAAAACTCTAGCTACGCCATTGGCTTAGAAATGGGGGCAGATAGGTGGTCAACCGAGGTGTCATATTTTCTTTAGATGGATGGACAGCATTTTCGGACAACTGTAGAGTTTGTAATGTGAGTGGGGCCGTGTAAAAAAAACCTAGCCTGCCCTGTTTGGCACTATTATAGCTATACCACTAGGCATTATATCTATCAGCACCAAAATTGGCGATCAGAGCCAGATATACTGTCATTTTTATTGGGATTAGGGCAGAAATCAAGGGCGCCAATAGTTTTTCCCTAACCATAAAATGTGTGATTATTTTAAAGTCAAGAGGTGCATAATGGAGTATACCTGAATTCAGTGTTTTTAATAGGTTATTTGATTGAAGAAAGGAATTTTTCAAGTTGTATGGAAGGCATTATATTGGCCAGTGTCATACATAATTGAATTCACTACGGCTGTGTCGCGCCCCAAGATAATCATTTGGCACAAGCTTAGATCAACCCCATAATGTCACACTAATCGATGTCTGAGAAGGAGGTAACAGAAATTGAGGGGCAGAAGACTCTCAAGCAAAAAAAGGGGCAGGGGTCCCCTTAGAAATTTTTGGATAAATTCAAAATGTTTCTTTCAGACAATTTTGGAGGGGTCATTATAGACATTTGGGTGGGAAGAACCAAAAATAGCTATAGTAGTGATCAAGGACTTTTCTAACTCTCCCTGAGCCCAAAATGATCTAATTCATTCCAGTTGTGGCCCCCTTGAGGGTATGCTTTTTGACATGCTTAGTCTCACTCCTTCAATCTTTAAAGTCCCTAGAAATTTTTGGAAAATTCAAAATTCATTTGAGCTCATACCTAAATTTAGTTTTGCACCATTTTCACTTAATCAGAGAGCAACAGGAGAGATGCTAGTAAAACATTTAGGTGTCACATGACCTTAGAGCCATATTGTGAGCTCTGCAACTAGTACCAAAAAAATGGAAGTGTTATGATAATTGAAATAATAGTTAAAAGAAAACTTTTTTTTTGGGTAATATATATTTTTAAAATCTTTCTCCTGGATTCTAATTTGTTTTAAAAAATGCATCCAAATATTTGGGGAGGATTGTTTATAATTATGATATTAAAAAGAGAAAAGCAGTTGGGAATTTATTACATATAGGTCTAGGCCAGCGGTTCTCAACCTGTGGGTCGCCACCCCTTTGAGGGTCGCGGGACCCTTTTCCAGGGGTCGCCTAAGACCATCTGAAAACATATCCTTACAGCTATGAAGTAGCAACGAAAATAATTGTGTGGCTGGGGGTCGCCACGACACGAAAAACTGTATTAAGGTGTCGCGGCACTAGAAAGGTTGAGAACCACTGGTCTAGGCTAAGTATTTTTTTTTAAAACTCAGTCATTCAGGAAACTGTTACAAAATTAAAAATTTTGCTATTAGCTAAATTTTTTAAAGCATTATGCCATCATACATTTTATAATTAACACTTATCCCTATTTTAAAAGTCCTACTTTTATGTTGAAATATACTTTTAAAACATTTGGCACATGCTTAATACTTAGCAAGAACTATGTTAAAACTATAGACTTTTATTTTGATGTAAAGGTAGTTTAATACAGTGTTATTAAAACCTTTAATTTTTGAATTTGAAAAAATTAAAAATTTAAAACAAACTAAAAATGCAAACAAGAGAGAGTAACCTTTTGGCTTATAATCATGAGCGCTTAGTTTTCAGTAAAGTGGGATATTTATAATGGAATATATTGTAAGCTTGTAATAAGATTAGCCTTAAATATACGAATCATCAAATATCGAACGTAGTGATATTTTATAGGTTCCACTTATTGGAATTGGTTAAAGGCACCAGTTACTATTCTTTTTAAAAATGTGATAAAATGGACAAATTAGTCTTTTTTTTTTAAAATATAATTTCTTTTTTTCTGTACACACTTTTTTCCAGGGAGCGCTTGACTTAAAAATTAGCAAAACGTATTATTTATTATTATTTTTATTGTTGATTTCAGGTACTTTTGATGGGCAAAAGTGGCTCAGGCAAAACAAGTATGAGATCTATTATTTTTGCAAATTATATTGCAAGAGATACAAGAAGACTTGGTGCCACAAGTAAGTAATGGTAGTCTAATAAGCTTTAAACACTAGTTTAACTACTTAAATAAATGAGACAGCAACACACCACTGCCTAAGCACTCCATGAATTACGCTTTTAATTACCTACCTAAAATACCAGGCCACGCTATACACCAACAGAAAATGTGCAAATTTTTTACCATGACCTCAGACCACAGGTTGCATGCCTATAATGATGTTGAATCTTTTTAAATTAAAGATGGCCATTCCCAAATAACTTGCCAGCATTATCAAGAGTCTTTATTTTATTTATTTTCATCAGTATTGGTTCTATAATTGGTGATAGGAAAAAAACTAATGTAAGTTCCAAGTTTCACAAAATGTTTAGTAATGGTTGAGATAATTGTAATTTGCTACATTTTTTCTATGAATTTATTTTTGACCAGTTGATGTGGAGCACTCACATGTTCGTTTTTTGGGAAATCTGGTTTTAAACTTATGGGATTGTGGAGGGTAAGTATTGATGGTGTTTGACATTTAAATCATAAAATATTGTGGATTTAAAAACTATCTTTTTTAATATAGCTTTTTAGTTTATTCTATTGTTAGGTGGGATATTTTACAGATATTTTATTCCTGCACCTTGTTAACTGCTGAATTCTAACATTAGTGGTTGAAGGGTGAGGTATTTTAATATATCTTGCTATTGCACATAATAATTTTTTAAAATTTAGTTTTTTTAAAATAAAGATTTATTAGGTCCATTACAATCGTATATAAAAAATTAAATTGTTTCCAAATGACTATTGAAGTTTCCTGTGTTAGATAGTATATAAGTCATCATTTTCTGTAAACTGATGAGAACTCTGTTCTGCATCACCACATCCTGCTTGGGGATCAGTCTAAGACTTTAGGAGCTATATTTCTGCCTCCATATTATTAATCCATTTTAATATTGGCTCAAAGTTATTAAATTAAACAGACATTGTGCATTAATTTTATTTTCAGACAAGAAGCATTCATGGAGAACTATTTTGCATCACAACGTGACAATATATTCCGCAATGTGGAAGTTCTCATATATGTCTTTGATGTGGAAAGCAGAGAGCTTGAAAAAGATATGCACTATTATCAGTCGTGTCTGGAAGCCATCCTTCAAAACTCACCTGAGGCCAAAGTTTTCTGTCTCATTCACAAGATGGATTTGGTTCAGGATGATCAGAGAGAAATAGTGAGTTATTTTTCAAAACACGAATCTGAGTAGACACATTCATCAGTAAATATTTAAATTTGAATTTCACGATATTCAATAAGGTCTTAAAATATTAGAAATTACTTGTGAAGCACTAGTAACAGATCTAGATTAAAAGAAACCGTCAAACCGCAGCATCATTAAGTTGCTTCTAAGAAGGCTAGTGGTGCTTGAAAAAATATATTTCTCTTTATGGTAGAACTGCTATGAATTAAACAAATTTTAAATAAATTTTTATCTACCAGAACCAGGTGAGTTTCTCATTTTCTCATTACATTAATTTTTCTGCTTAATATTAAAGCTCTTGATTTTTTTCAGGCCTTTTAACCTTTTTGCAATAAAATTACAATTTAAGTTTAAGCCTAAGACGAGCGGTTTTGAGTGTTGTTTATTTTTTATTTTATTATAAAAGAGGTTTTTCAAATTAAAAAGTTACCCTATTCATCTTGTTAGGCAACAAAGAATGAAAAAATTGACTGCCCTTTGTGGTCTCGATTCAATCAGAATCTTTTTCTGCTAAAGGCAGAGTAAATACCAAATTTCCAGCTGCTGTCATTGTGTGTCAGTATTTCATCCTCGAACTGGTATAAGTTATTTTGACTACTCACTGCAGCAAATCTTGCCAGAGGTAACCGGGTCTGTTTTTATTGTTTGCAAAATTTATAACTGAATTTGCTCACAAACATTTTAAATTCTTCAGAAAGTGAAATATTCTTGTTAAAATCACCAGATTTTCCATGAGAGACAAGAGGACCTCAAGCGTCTTTCCAAGCCCTTAGATTGCACATGTTTTGCCACATCAATCTGGGATGAGACTTTATATAAGGTAACAAATCTTTTTAAATTTATTTTATTCATGTGAGCCTGAATATATTATTTCATACCTGCCAAGTAGAAAATGTCCTAAAACATTTTAAAAATTATTTCTAATGCAGTTGTTTCTTTTCCATGGATTTTAACAAACGACACATTTAGTAAATTATAATATTAGTCGGAACATGGTTTATTTTTATGTTTATAGATATTCTTTATTCTGCTATCCCATTTCGTATAAGGCTGTCAAAGTAGTTGAAGATTTTTAAATTAAAACTAATAGCAATAATAGAACATCCAGTGTGAGGGAGAAAATATGCTTATTGTAATCTGCTCTATTTTACACTTAGATCACATGTGGTGTAAAATGTTTATTTAAATTTTAAAAATTTTAAAAATATTTTCTGAAAGCATTAGTGTACAGTAAATAGTATTAACTGAGAATACTTTGTAAATTCTTTGGTTTAAAAATAATTAAATGACCCATGAAATACATGTGCTAAAGACTAGTAAAACAAGTAAAAGCAGCACATTTTTTTATAGTAAAATTAAAATAACATGTATAAAAATACAGAAAAATACATTATCCAAATTTAAACTTAAGTTATTTTGATGCTTCAGTCAAGATCCTTATAATGTTGGTTCTTTAGACCCTCTCTCTTGAAGAGCTAATGTCATTTTGGAATGCCCTGAGGAAAGGAATTAAGTCTCATTTAAGTTTTAAATTTAAAATAGCAGGCATTCTTAGCTTAGAAGTTAATGTACCCTAGCAGGCTTCGTGTATTACCTCTGTAGAAAAGAAAAAGGTTATACTTGGAACATTCAGATTGCATATTTTTTAAAATTTCCAATATGACATCGTGGCCAGCAAGTCTTGATTTATAAATCTAAATTATGTATTCAAATCTGAAAAAAACAGGCATGGTCATCTATAGTGTACCAGCTGATTCCTAATGTACAGCAACTAGAGGAGAACTTGTCCAAATTTGCTGAGATTCTTGATGCCGATGAAGTACTGCTGTTTGAGAAAGCCACATTTTTAGTGAGTTGATCATCAGTCATTGCAAGAATCGATCCTCATTCTTCGCTTTTCCACAAAACGAAATCATCACCCCTACATTTTATAGAATCAGTACCCCTAATTATATTTAATGTTTGTTTGAACTCATATTTAGCATCTAAAATAAGTTTTTTTATAATTAGTATATGATAGGAATATCTAAATAAAACATTTTACTTGAACAGGGTAAATTCATCAACAGTTGCAAAATTATTTTCTGTATACGCCTCTATCATAATAAGTCAACTGTTACTTTCATCGTAATTTTTTGTTCTGGATTGTTACAGAGTGATTTTTAAGACAATAATTTATTAAAATTCCTTTTACTCTCAAGTGTAAAGCGGCTACTTAATTGTTTTGTTTGTACAGCTGCAAAATTGGTCAGCATTTAAAATGAAATTATTTTTAAAAGTCAGTGGCGCACAAAAAGAAATTTTAATTCAATGTTATAACATATCATGTTGTGCTATATTTGTTCACTTAATTAATTTAATACCTCCTGTCCATCAGGTCATTTCTTACTGTGAAAGAGTGCAACACCGAGATGTGCACAGATTTGAAAAAATCAGCAACATCATAAAACAGTTTAAACTAAGCTGCAGTAAAATAGGAGCTTCCTTTGAGAGCATGGAAGTGAGAAACTCAGCATTTGCCGCCTTCATTGAGATGTTCACACCTAACATGGTCGTTATGGTTGTGATGTCAGATACCTCCATACGTAAGTCATGTCAGCAATCTATTACTTTAATGATTTCAGATACGGTGTAGTCCCTCTATAAGGTGAATTCGGATTTAAGATGGCCTGCCATGGATCCAGAAATTTCATATATTCATTAGAACATAAAAAAATGATGTTTCAAAAGTACTGGAAAAATCAATAAACTATATATCCTCATAGAGTCCAATCACTAATCCACTCAAACTAGCCCTACTTAAATGCCACACAGCTAACTAACCACAAGATACAGTTTTCCCTCACCATATCGCGGTTCACTTTTTGCGGTCTCACTGTATCATGGAATTTTTACTTGCATACAGGTTATATCTAATGTTGTATCGCAGATTTATAAAGAATTTTATATGTTGTTAAAATTACGGAGTGTTAAGAGTGTATAAAGTGTTTAAGAGCATAGAATGTGTTTGTAAGAGTGTGAGGAGGGTTTATGAAGCCTTAAATATATGAAATATACGGTCACTACATTACAGATTTTAGCCTATTGTGTGGGGGTTCTAGAACCTAACCCCCATGAAAGACAAGGGACTAGTGTATTAACAAATCAGTTTTTTAAAAAACAGCTAAATCTCATTTCCTCCTATGTTTTATAGACTTTTTCTGTAATCGCATTTCCATCTTGTGAAGTGTTTTTTGTTTACACATGTGACGTTTTAAGATTTCACATGTTGTGTTCATCTGATGGACGAGGGTTAACATTAACACTTATATTGTATTGTTGACGGCGTCCGCTCCACTGAGTGAATGGGTGTGTGGGTGAGCTCAGATCTGTTTTTTAGTTTTAAGCCTAGGTAAAGAGTTAAATCACTTTAAACAGGATTTTTAAGCTTTCTGTGTTTAAAAAAGTAAATAATTCTCCTTTTGTCGATAACTTAAAGATTACAATTTTAATACTAAATAGTGGAAAATGAAAAGACATTAAAAAAACTGTAAAAAAAAGACTTTTTATTTACAATGAGTTAAAATGCTTTAATCAGAAGAAAATAATTTTTATTCCTTATAATGCATTACGCAATATAAACAACTGCTTACTGTTAATATGTAGAGAACTCAAAATAAAATCTCTTCCTGATTTCACTTCTGCATAATAAACCTTTGGACGTATGACAAAGTAAAAAAAAAATAAATGAGACATAAGATTACCTGCGTGAGATGTCCGTGGAAGGTCATTGGGCAATTGAGAATCAACAAATGATGTTTATTGTAACATGCATGTGAGATTTAGGGGGAGTGGGATTTTTTTTTTGGCTATTTAATCCAATTATAGAACTGTAACAAACTAGATCAGTTTCAAACACACCGGATAATTTATAGCAATTGTTCATGTTTTTTCTCCGCAGCTTCTGCAGCCACTCAGTTGAATATCAAAAATGCTAGGAAACACTTTGAGAAACTTGAGAGTTTGGTGACGCCCCACAGAGGAATGGGAAGTAACACTCGATGAAGTTCTGTTTTGCCACCATGATAGCCAGTTTCACTCTCAGAAGTAGACCACAAACAAAGGATCGATCAAGAACAAACTGTGATAAAACAAAGATCAAGTCTACATATGGCCGAGTCCTAGTAAATTTTTCTTTGTTTAAATTACATACGGTAACACCTTGTAATCAGCCATAAGTTACGTCACTGCAGAGGGAGAGCTCAAATGATAGGATTATGTGCAATGTTATTTTTAAAGATATATTTGCCTTAGGATTTTTGTTTGATAAAACATTTTGATTTTTAAAGCAGACCATGTAGTTTGACTTTCATTTGTATTTACTACAATTAAAAAAAGAATTAGAGTCAGATCATAGGGTAATACTGAAGTAAATTACAATCCCAAATTTGGAAGTTGATAAAAAAATCCTCGAAACCTCATGCTTGAAGTATCCCTGGTTATTGAATTAATTATATTGATATTACCTTTTTTTTTTTTTTTTCTAATTTTCTTTTTTCGGGGAGTAGGGTTAAGGGTTATTTTTGTTTCAAAACCAGATTTAGAATTTCATATTTTATTGTGCCATTATGAGATTCAGGTTGATTTTCTTTTTAAAAAGAGAAATTTTTGTTAGTTTGTAAGTCACCTGGCTTTGAATGAAAAGATTATAAGATATTCACCTAGCTATGAATGAAAAGATTGAGTTGTTTTTGTGTTTTTTTGTTGTATCACTGAAGTTATTTGACAGATAAGTTGGCTAAAGCTCTACAAAAATGAACGCAGCTCATGTTAATGCTTGCTAGAGATGCTACTGGTCTCCTTGTGTATGCTAATAATATTAAAGTGGGACTGATTACTTGTCCTTACTCTAGCTGTTGCCTATTGCTTTTAACGCATTTATCAGTGGGCTGTTTTGTTAATTTTGAGGAATCTTGGCTAATTTTGGGACGTGAAATCTAGTGTTGTTGTCAAATCTACTGAGTTTAAGATGTGAAATCTAGTGATGCTGTTTTAAATATACTGAGTTAAAAATGTGAAATGTAGTGTTGCTGTTAAATCTTCGGAGTCTAAGGCGTGAAATTTAGTGTTGCTATGAGTCTAAGGTGTGAAATCTTAGTGTTTCTGTTGAATCTACCTCAACTCAAAATGTTTTGGTGGGATTTAAAACCTTTGACATTTTTTGAACAGTTACACTATTAAAAGTTATCTGAGATTAAGTACATATGTATTGCATTCTGGATCAAATATGTACAACTTGTAATGTCATCCAGCCTTTTTTACATTTTAACTGTTAGGATATTCCATCTTTTTCTCTGTAGGTATATCTAAGTATAAGTAACCTGAGAATCATAATTTTTTAATCATTTAAAATTCCTTACAGCTAATTTTACTATCTCTTGTTGTGTATTTGTTATGTATTTATTTGCAATGGATGTAAATATTGTCACTTATTAGTCTAAGCCACAGGCTCCAAACTTTTTTTGGGTTGCAACCCCATTTGATAGAAACAAAATGACGAGCAAGCCTTATACATTTGAAAAAATAGCATCAGTATAAATATAAATTGCATTATGAAATATTTAATGCATTTGCAATTGTACCTCTTCTAAAAGCTTCAAAATTGGTGGTTGACTCAATCAGAAGCATTGAAAATCCATTCTCACTGAAATGTATAGAGGCTAAAAATATAATTTTATTATAAATTTTAACAAAATTAAATATGCTTAAAATCATTATTCGTTTAGTTTACTGTTTGAGCCGGTGACTCCCACAGAAAATCCTTAGTGACCTCCTCCTGACACATGGGTTCGGAACCGGTGGTCTGAACAAAACTGTCATAATTACATTTAGGATAAAATGCATTTCAAGAATTTGATTGATAAACCCTTTAGGAATGGTTTTATAAATACATATGTTGGTGGTCTTTTCTATGTAGTTTATTGTACAATAATAATTTTAACACCCCACAAGGTTTATTGGGACTATAAAATTTTTGAAAAAATGAATTTCGATGGCACACATCTCTGGGCTTAAAGCTTTGTTCAGATGAAAAATTGATATTTGTTATAAGATAAGTATTTCTATTGATAGAAAAATATAGATGATTTTATTTATTACATTGTAAATATTCTTTTCAGTCTGGATAGTCTTTGTGTTTTTTTGTTTTTAAAAATTGGTTTGTAGCAAGGCATCCGTTGAACCATTGTTTGGTTAGATTCTCTGAGTTTAAAATAAACTGAGATGTGTCAGAGATTTTAATTTATCTATATGACACATTGAGAGTTTGATCTTGTCACATTGGCATGTGTCATACTGAGTTTATGTTAACTCTTATTGATCAATTGAGCAATGAGAAAAGAACTCAATACTGCAACGAACTGAGTCTGTGCTTTTTTTTTTCCAAGATCAATGACTGTAGCCAACTGGTCTTCTGTTAGTTGTTTTGATGCCACCATCTCTTTGCAAGATGGTTGGGTTGTATTTTTTATGCTTAGATTGTCTACAAGTTTAATTTTAAACAATGAAAAAAAAAGATTTATAGAGTCATGCATTAAACACATTCAAAATTCCTTGTAAACAAAAAAAAAAAAATCAGAATATCATCAAAAAAAGCTTGGGGGGAAAAAGCACAGATGCAATCGATCCACCTGCCGTGTAGACCGATCCACCTGCCGTGTAGACCGATCCACCTGCCGTGTAGACCGCCAGAAGAATATTTTCTGTTCTTAAAACATCTGGAGTGGCACACACAAAAAAATAATTAAATTCATATTTCATTTCTGTTTTGAGTGGTCAACAATGTCTTTGAGTGGTCCACTCTGTTGGGAACCCCCAGCATGTCATGTTCACCATTTACATTACTGCCTTAAGGGTAAATTAATATTTTTTAAAAGTGTAAATTAATAAGATGTTATTTCTAACTAGTTGTTTTTTTTGTTGCATTCTAACAAATGCTTACAGTTGCATTCTAACAAATGCTTACAGAATATTGAGGGTCTTGCCAGATTTTACCACCAAAAAAATATATTTGCACATGAAAATCAAGAAAGGGGATATCATTGTAAAGTCATGAGCTGAATCTAATTAAAATTGTTTAAGATGTGCCAGTGAGGTCCTCAGAGTTGTATCTGTATATCTCTATTGAAATTTTTCAATTTCTTTGAAGGAATTATGAATACTAAAAAGTGTTTTTTTTTTATTTACATAAAAAAACTCCAACCTACTAGTAAATGAATATTTTTTTATTTAAAAGTAAAAATTCAAACTGTTGTTTGTGCATTTAATTATAACCTTTTAAAGAGTTCTTTTTATTTATTAATTTTATTTTAAAATTAGTTTTTAAGTGGTTCATAACAATCATGGGATCATTTTGATATGTTTTCCAAGTTTTTCCTTTCAATGCAACTTTGATTACATTAACTGAAAGATGGTGTTACTTGATTACCTGAACGACAAGAAAATGTTCTATCCCTAAATAGCCCAGAGGAGAGGGATCATCTCATGATCCTCACCTTGTGTGTCCACCATGTATCTAGTACATTAATACTATAGAGTTTGTGAAGCCTGGGGTGGTCCTTGAGCCACTTCCTCACAAATGACATTCAACATTTGACACCATCTATTTTTGAAAAAAAGAATTTTGTATTTTAATTATTGCTTTGTTTTTAATCGTCCATACATTATTCCTTATGTATTATAATGTGGTATTGTACAGGAAATAGTGGAACTAGTTATGTTGAAGCTGGAAAAGAATTAACAGAACAAACAAAAAAAAAGAGAAATGCTTTAGCTAAATGGCTTTATCAGCAGACAAACAAGAAACAAAGAATACATTTCTATAGTTCTATGTTGTTTATTGTTTTGCCTGCTGAAGTTGACTTTCAGCCAAAAAGTTATCCTTTTAATTTTATTGTCCTGTTCTTTCTTTTGAAGCTTCAACATACCCAGTTCCACAATTACTTCCACACAGCTTCAACATACCCAGTTCCACAATTACTTCCACACAGCTTCAACATACCCAGTTCCACAATTACTTCCACACAGCTTCAACATACCCAGTTCCACAATTACTTCCACACAGCTTCAACATACCCAGTTCCACAATTACTTCCACACAGCTTCAACATACCCAGTTCCACAATTACTTCCACACAGCTTGAACGCAGTCCTGCATTTATGATCCTGTTAATTGTACAGTACAACAATTATTGTATTATTAAAAAAATCACAGAAAAATTAGAGTTTTTTTAAGTCGTGTTTGTGTTGACAATTATTTATTTCAGTGAACAAGCAGCTTTCTCTTTCATGACTTCTAGTCACATGATCTCAGTTGAGCCCATCTGATAAGCACGGATGGATTTCCCTTCAGCCTAAGGCCTCCAGAATTTAGGAGGCCTAAAATGTAAGAAGTCACGTTTTATAGCCATTAAAAAAGTCTAACTTTGCTTGACAATATAAAAATTTAATCAAATTATTTATAAAAAATACTTGAATACTTAAAGTGCAATAATATTATCACTTCGGTGACATTAAAAGAAACATGAACTTTTTATTAAAACTCGAAATAACACTAAACGATCACACAGGGTGGGAAGCACGGGTGATTTAGTGTTAAATTGTTTCAGTATCAGCTCAAGATTAACTTTAACAACTGTCAAGGACAGTCAAGCCAGTCATATGACAAAGAATTGACAATGCTGCGAAATTGACAAGTAAACGGTGACTAAAAAACTGTCATTAGAAAATAAACAAAGTTTGGAAAAACTGGGAAATAAGGAAGCAACAAATCAAAGAATGTGTCGGCAAGAAGCCTACTTCAGCGAACAAACAATTAAAAATAAATAAAATTATCACTTTGCTGCAATGTAGAGAGGGGGGGGGGCAGCAAGAGGGATGTGCTATTTGTTTATACCTGTCATGGGGAGGCAAAGAATTAGGAAATTGTAAGACAATGATGAAAGCGCACATTCGATGCACAGCTGACATCGTATATTTTATTTTTATTTATCCCAGCTCTCACCAGAACAGTCTCTCGAAATTCACCCTTTGATATTGACCGTCTTATGAATGCTAACCATCTTAGAAACGATGACCGTCTTAGCAATGATTACGTCTTAGAAACGATGACCGTCTTAGCAATGATGGCCGTCTTAGAAACGATGACCGTCTTATGAATTCTAACCATCTTAGAAATGATGACCGTCTTAGCAATGATTACGTCTTAGAAACGATGACCGTCTTAGCAATGATGGCCGTCTTAGAAACGATGACCGTCTTAGCAATGATGGCCGTCTTAGAAACGATGACCGTCTTAGCAATGATGGCCGTCTTAGAAACGATGACCGTCTTAGCAATGATGGCCGTCTTAGAAACGATGACCGTCTT
>CAXITT010000511.1:104415-196618 GCA_964033795.1 Lymnaea stagnalis | reverse complement strand
CCCCCACCCTCAAAATTCTAGCCGCGTTACGTCCGTAATGGATGCACAACCGTGCAAAGGAAAAGCAGCGCCCTGGGCGAATGCGCCCCCTGATATTGAGGTCCCTTGCGAGTACCACCTTTACATTGCTGTGCATGGATCCAGTGGGCTATAAAGAAATATCAGACAAAGCAGATAGATCTAAAAAAGTTTTAAAAAATTAATCTAAATATATCCAATTGGGCAACTTTTATAACGTATCTTTGAAGACAGAAGAGTTCTCCTTGTTTTCCCACAATGGCGTCATTTATGAAAAAAGATTCATAAAACGTAGGCTACCTTTTTTTTATTATTTTGTTCAATTTTGTTAAATGGTTATTGTACATGAACAAAAAGACGCTATTTTAGGTCTTTAGTTCCATCAGGTAAAGAGGAAGTTTTAATTTTATATCACTAGAAATAATTAATCGCGCTTAAATTTCATACTTCGACTTCAGTCCTGTCCAGTGAAGCCTTCAGTAGTCACTCTTTGATTAGAAAATTAAAACTTTTTGTAAAAATAAACCAATTGCCAATTGCATAGTTGAATAAAGCTAATTTTTTTAATGATTTATAACACCAAAATCATATTTTTAGCTGTTGTAGTTTTAAAGTTATGAATTTTAAATTACGAATTAATTTGTCCTTTTTTAACATGGACCGCATCTCCATTTTCTGGTACCCAATTCCACTGTTGGCGTCACCAGCTATATAACTTATAACTCTTGTTTTAATGATAATTTTATTTTCAGAACTAATGCTGTATTAAAAAAATAAGTTTAATAATGTTAACAATTATCGATAAATTATAGCTTGGCTTATCTAACTATGCACTATTTTTTTTATATCAGTAAATTTAATATAATGTATTAATATATGGCTTTTCTGTTTACCAAATCTTCAGCGTCCATTAGTCATTATACCGGTAAATGCTATAGTCTATATAAGGCAACGCACCCCCTAAAATGTTGTTTGGTATGTACTTATTTTGAACTTTCAACTTGGGCACATGACTAATTAACTAAAGCTTTCCCTGACCAATGGTGTTAATAGTTTTTGCACACGGCAAACTCTTATAAATGAAACTTGAGGTAGTCGGTAATACTACGGCATAGCATTATGCAAATGGCTGTGGTTTCCCATGACATTTTGCACACCGTCAATTCTGATAGCTAATAATATGGACTCTACCGGGTTTTTAAAGCTCAGATTTAAAAATGTTTTCAAAATGCATTCTGAAACACAAGTTATAAAATATTTTGATGTATATAGAGATAATAATGAATATTTCCTAAGCTAAGTATCAGCGTTTTCCGCCATTTAAAAGGGGTCGGGATCACTAATCCAAAATGGCCTGTGCGACCTTTGCATAATGAGGTCAACGTTGAGGAGAATTGTGAAAATGTTTCATGAGCTATCTCAATGAAATTTTGCACACGTGTACTTCAACAAATTATGCAAGCCTACTTTTAATATGAAAGACCTACTTTGAATATTTAGACCGAATTTTTTAATGCGAAGATGCCTTATATTGACATACGATTTTCCACACTTTAAGTTGAGATAAAGAACAAATTAACTCAATGGGAATGTAGTTAAACATTTCTCCTAACGTTAATTCAATAACAACAGCAGTTAATGGTATTGACCAGATGAGCTTGTGTAGATTGGTTATGTTAATGTATGCATTTATGTTGTAGTTAGTTGGACAAATTTAATACATTTCTTTTGTTTTAAATTATCATCTAAATGGTTTATCATAATAACTTCAGTACTAGTTTATATTTTTTTTTGTCTTTCAGTTCCAATACAAGCTAAGAAGCAGTCAGAAAGATGATGCTGACCTGATTGTTGGATCTCAGGCAAAGACCATGCTGCAAAACAAAGAAAAGTACAGCCCCAGAGACAAGGGGGTTGTGGAGTTCTATGCTTCTGTTGGAAAATATTTTGAGATGGTGCTTGACTACCTTCTAAAAAAAACTTCCCTATCAGATCCTGCACTTCAGAATGCTTCTGTATTTGATCCAAAAAGGAGGTTAAACAACACCAGCTAGAATACTTCCTTACCAGATTCCCCATTCTGATCCCCAGAGGGACTGATGTTGACACCATCTATGAAGAGTTTGATAGGCATCAGCAGAGGAACATTGAGGATGGGGTAAGAGTTGACAGGATTTGGCAAACAATTTGCCAAAAGCACCCAGCCCTTAAGAATCTTGCCCATGTAGTGAAAGGGATCCTCACCTTACCTCACTCCAGTGCTGCGTGCAAGAGAATATTCTCTATGTTCCTGAAAACATGCACAGACCAAGGAACAAAATAATAGCCCAAAAACAACAGAGGAGAGAAAATCAGGAAGCTGCTTGGACTTGGATGAAACTTTCAGTGCAAAAGAACTCCAGCAGCTTAAAAGTTCAGCAAGCGTTATCAATACACAAGGTATTTAAATATTTATAAAATGTGTACTCAGTTAAAGAATGTGCCCCTTTTATTGCTACAAGTGTACTAATTTGATCAGTATTGTACTATTCTGAGACAATATTGTACTATTTTGAGATGGAATTGTACTATTTTTTGAGTTCCTGGGGAAACAAGTCTGGTGCATGAGTATAATATAAGCTTCAATTAAATGATAATATAATTCGTTACTTTTTTTCCTGGGGGAGGGGGGGGGGTCGACAAAGATTTATAAGGCTAAAGCTTCTAGACCTAGATGAGCCACACAGTAAGATCTGACTATGATAAAAACATCATGTTTGTGGCTCTTTAGGGTTAACAACACATGGTCAAGGGCTTACCAATAAGCATTACATTAAATTTACAATTTATTTACAACTGTATGATGTTATAAACTATAATTATCATAAGGCAGATATTTTAAAAATAATACAATTTCGTTAACATTCACATTTTTAGTTTTATAGCTAATGAAAATTCACAATATTTATTTTTAATCTCAGATGTATTAAAATAAATAGCCAGTGTAAAAATGTATGAGTATGTTTGTATGACAAAGTCAGAATTAATTTGTCATACAGATTAGAGAACACATTCTTCAATGAGTGACACTCAAAGTGAAGGAGTTTACCTTCAGGATCCCATTTGGATAGCTCTGCTCAGGACCATAAAAGTTACCCATGATGTTTTACCATTGCAGCTTTTTTGCTACATTTCAACATTATAAGATAAGGTACCGGTAAGATAAGATTCTTTTCTTTATCCAAATAATGTGTTTTGATTACATTGTATCTATTCATTTTTAGCACATATTCAGCAAATATTCTTTCTAAGACAAAATTTTTAAACCAGGGCAATTTAAACACATCTGATGTGTGTCTCAAGTGCAATAATCAGGCATCATAACCACAAAAATTCACTCCCTTAGTGACAATATTAACTTTAATTAATAGCGATTGTTTGATTTTGTTAAAGCCAGAGGAGCACTCTGTTAAATTCTAACAGACTGTTTAACAAATAAGTGCATGACTTTCAGTGTTAACTTTGAGGGAAAGAATTCACCCTGATTGAGCTCATCTTAAGTATGTGTCGTGTCATGTTTAAACAGAATGTTTACTTAATGAACTTGAATAATAAGTTCATACTGGAGGTGTGATTAGAATATTAAATATAGATTGGAAGTATAGTTAGAATATTAAATTTAGACAAGAAATATGGTTAAAATATTAAGCTTAGAATAGAAGTGTAAATTATGTTTAAAATTGTATTCCTCCAGATGAGTCTCCTCAAATTTGGTTGGTTGAATGTATTAATGAAAGCCATGGAGATGACCAAATTGGACTTTAAAAATTTTACATGAAGATATCAGAACTAAACATTGAAAACTTCAAATGCAGATTACCAAGATGGACATTGTAAACTTCAAATGAAGATATCAAAACTGGACTTAAAACTTTACCATGACAAGGATGACCAATTGAAGTGGGTTTTTTAAAAATTGTGCCTACAATCAAACAAAAAAAAACAAAACAATAAAACTACAACTATAATACTAAGTTTAACAGCATTCTAAAGATTAATTCATATGAACATTATGATTATTGGTATTATTACATACGTGAAGACATTGCCTACAGAAATACAGAGGATACCATCTTACTATTACAGTAAAACTTCAGTTTTGCGACCTTTAAATTGCCATTGAAACGAGTGGGTTATTTGGTGGGGGGTCTTAAAAAAGAGGTGGTTCATTTTCAAAAAACGACACTTAGAAAATTAAGTAAACAAGTAAAAAAATACACCTACCATTAAGTATAGGCACCATCTTACATTCAGAATTTTAGATTAAACTCTGTCTCACAACCAATATAAACTCATATTGTCTCTAAACTCTGTCTCACAACCAATATAAACTCATATTGTCTCACAACCAATATAAACTCATATTGTCTCACAACCAATACAGTCATTATCTTCCTATTCCTCATTAATTCCAATGCTGGTTTGGTAGTTGTTTAAAACGTGTGTAAGTGCTGAGTACATGCTTAGAGTTAAAACTATTTATATATAAGATAAGGGCATTAATATTGTTGTAATTATTTTTATTCTGTCATCGAATAGTTTTTTTAGTTAAAGAAATCTGTTATTTCTGTTTGTTTTCATGATCCCCCCACCCTTGCATGTTCTTTTAGTATGTCTCTTTGAACACCAGACATGATGTCGGCAAGGTCTGAAAGGCCCCTGCTCAGGCCATAACTGGCCATCTCCTTGGAGTATTTCAAAAGACAAATTTACGGTACATGCGTTATTTCCCCTTCACTACTTCCTAGCTGCTTTAGAGCATCGCCTGCTGTTAAAAGTCGTAAACGAAACTGTTTTCTCCAAGCAACAAACAAGTTATTAACTTATTATACAGTGCAACAATTGGAAGCCTTCTAAACTTCCTTCCCATTACACTGCAAGTCTATCAGCTCCATAAACAAATTTGCAGGTGCAGTTTCCACATCTATGACAAATAGGTTAGAAACAGCTTGAAATGACTTTTATGTGCTTCAAAATCACTAAAGTGCCGTGCGAACTCCACACAAAGTAAGTTTTTCAGCAAAGTGTGCATTGGGAAACACTATAGCTTGACTTGGTTCAACATTGCTTGGCAACAAGAAAAGTGAGACAAGTTGCATGTGTGTCTCCCATAATCACAGCTTAACTTGTGTTACGCACTGACTTGTATTGGGATAAATTAATCTCCTATTTTAATTTTAATTGGCTCGTTGTAAGCAGTGCCTAACAAAGGACGATACCATAGAATCAACAATATTAAAGACCCAAAACAGTTTCTAGTTACAATTAATTAAGATTTATTATTTTCTTAAGATAATTACAAAAGAAAAGAAAAATATAATTACAATCTTCAATTTACAGTATGGTAGATCTTGTACCGGTACACATTTAACACAGAGAATAATGTGCATATAAATAATGCGAAATAAACACATATGAGCACACAAATACACAAAGAATAAAACACGCCTCGTAATGTTAAGAAAATTTATCTGAAAATCTCCGTTTTCGTCCTTGCCTTTCAATCCCTTATATAGGTGGGTCTACCGACGCCTAAGCCCTGCCTTCGAGCAGCTACAAGGCATTTCTAGAATAATCAGATTTATTCTACAAAATACTATTTGGAACAGATTAATTATTTTTAGTAGTTGGCGGTGTAAACAAGAATACATCAAAAGCCTAAGCCACACCCCTTTGTGAACACAGCGTCTCATGCGGGGTCAATCAGAGGGCACGCACAAGAAATATTATGTAAACAAGCTCTCTATAACACTTGAAATGCCTTCACTGCATCATGCATATCAGTGATCAAGTGGTCCCGTTCCTGGAGCTACAGGTTCAAGTCACTGAGATGATTGGTTTTGTCAGACAGAAACGCTAACTCACATTTCCACTTTTTATTTTTAACCCGAAAAACTGTCATTCCCAATGCTGCCCATGAATTGAAAGATTTCATCAATCAGCTGGAAAAATCTACTAAGAACTTTATCAGACTTAGCCACCGCACCTCTGTATGATAAGGCATGTCGCCAAACTCTCAAGTCTATTTCCAGCACACAAAAAATGAAATTACCTGTGATTTAAACTTTAGGCTCTGATAAAGTTGACGGTTTGTGTAACAGTGCTCATTAAACCTTCCATGTTGAGGACTTTACCACACAGCGAGCCTTGGTGTATGATGCAGTGATATGCTATCAATCCACCAGTAAATTTATCCTGCATTTTTAACCACATCCTTCCAACTAACTAGTCCCCTTTTTTCGCTGTTCATCGCCAGTGCTCCATCTGTTGTAAGTCCAGCAAGTTTGTTCCAAGGCAGGTTCATGTCGGTTAAACTTTGACATTTGTTGTCAAACATTTCTTTTCCTGTCATTTCTCATGCATTCCATGTCCAATATTTCTTCTGTAACATTGAAACTGGAGTCTACTCCATGGATGAAGATAGCGAGCTGTGCAGTGTCAGTCATGTCATTACTTCCATTGACAGTAAGTGAGAATGCAACTAAGTCTTTGTCTTTTTCGATCAGCTGTGTGTTCACATCAGTGGCCATCTCACAAGCCCGATCAGCAACAGTATTTCTGCTAAGGCTTACATTTGCAAAATATGCTTTTAGTCTGAACACAAGATGTCACACACTTTCATCATGCAGCACTTCATAAGCTCTCCTTCTGTAAATGGTTGGCCTGATTTTGCAAGCTCCTTCACCACAATAAAACTTGCTTTCACAGCAAATTCAGCATGTGAAAAACATTCCTCTTCAATTCTTCTACCTTCTGTTGCTTCTACTCTGTATTCAGGCCTTTTAACTCTTTCGATGCGGAACACCGCACACCGCGTTCATCCACCGTTCTCAAAAGCATGGACCAACGCTCTGTGCGTTGTTTCAATTTCATGTTTGTTTCTTTGCTATTTGTCGGTTAAACTTTTTAAGAGCTATTTTTAAATAAGACCTTTACAAAGAAGAGTGGTACTTCATTGTTAATAAGCAAAACGAAGGTTTATTTGTTGTCATTTCGAGCACTATTTTAATGATTTTCTTCGCCTTTTTTTTCTACTGTTGCTATGGCTACTCTAGGCCCTAGTAGGTGAGTAAGTTTCCTAGACGACTAACGGCTCAAAAAGCTTTGAAATTGTTTTATACTATTTCTTTTGATAGCGAAGATGATTTTGCTTTGGTGAAAAACATTCATCTTCAATTCTTCTACCTTCTGTGGCTTCTACTCTGCATCCAGGAATTTTAACTTGTCTTGATGTTTAGTCTCAGATTATATTCCTTGATCACAGCCACATTATCTCCACAAAGTAGGTACAGATTGATAACACGTTAGCCATAGCAGGAAAGTGTGATGTAATATCCAGGCTCTACACCACTTTCATTTCTTATGCGCCTATCCAAAATGAGCAACTGATGTTGCTGGGTTACTGTAACGAAAAACATCCACTCACTACACAACTTTTACTGTCGCTTATTTTGATAGAAAAAGTGAGAACGCTCTCAGGCAGCCTATCCTTGGACAATGCAGATTATTAGGGAATATGATTTGCACTTTATATCGCAGCGCCATTAAAAATATTGGAGCCTAAAATTCTCTCTCATGCCTGATATAATTGTACACCGGTCAAGACCTCTCAGGCCTGATATAATTGTACACCGGTCAAGACCTCTCATGCCTGATATAATTGTACGCTGGGCCTAATGTGGCCCATGGGGCTTAAGTTTGACTCGTATGATATAGGAGTACTTTTTTTCTTTAATTTTACTAATGCTTCTTTTGTTATAGTGTTTTGTTTTTTTTCAGATGCATAACTTTGATGTAGACATTGCAGTCTTTGTTACATGTAACAATAACCAACACATATTTTCATCTTCTATGAGTCTTGCAGCTAAAGTGAAGTAGATGAAGTACATGAAGCAGTTGAAGTAAATGAATAAAAATATTATTGTAAAGGGATAGTAAATAATATTATTTTAATATTTTATTTTTTCACTTCCAGGTCAATGCATTCTACACAAGTGACTTGGCTGTGAAAACCAAGACGTTTCAGTAAATCTATACCACAGATTCTTGGCTGACAGCTGATTGTGCACCATATCATCTTGGCTGACAGCTGATTGTGCACCATATCATCTTGGCTGACAGCTGAATGTAGATCATGCTGTCTTGGCTGACACCGTAATGTACACCACACCATCTTGGCTGACAGCTGATTGTGCACCATATCATCTTTGCTGACAACTGAATGTACACCACGCCATCTTGGCTGACACCGTAATGTTCACCACACCATCTTGGCTGACACCTCAACATACACCATATCATTTTGGCTGACATCTGAATGTACACCACACCATCTTGACTCTCATCTGAGTGTACAACACACCATCTTGGCTGACACCTTAATGTCTCAACCCAAGTAAACAAATTTACCAAATTATTAATAAAATAAATTTCTACTAACACACAACTACAATTTTTAGACTTTTCAATCAGCCTGTTCATTGTTTCAATCACTCAAACTTTAACATTAATGGTTTTAAACCTATGCTATTTTTCATTTGTAATTCAAATAAATGTCACCTTGTTGCTGTATGAATGTGCTTCTCCACAAAAACTAATAATATAGACTTTTTAATTACCCTAACCTGTCTTGGCATGAAGACTGAATGATAAAATGTATTACTTTGACCAGTTGGTTCAAATAGACTTATGAGCTGAATGATTTACCCTAATGCTCAGTTCAGACCATCAAATTCGCATCAAATTTTTGTTCATACATTTGATGCAATTTTTGTATGAAGCCTTGTCATAACTTTAAAATAAGTATTTGATCATATTTTGATGGCGTGCACATTTTTTAATATCTGTATGATCATGCACCCTCCATATCACGTGAAAAAACACTAAGAAGAATTTCATCAATCTAGATCACTAGGTCGTGTTTACATTGACTAAGCTAAGTTATCAAGACAACAGCAGCCTCCAAATAATAATTATGTACTTAATTTAGAAAAAGATGTAATAGAAACATTAGACAATAAATGGGCGAAGGGCATGATGTAATTGAAAGGTATTTATAAATTAAATAGGCTTATTATTTGTACAGCATATATACCGGTACTTATAGCAAATGGATGCCCCCTTAATTAAATTAAAGAGTTCAACTTTTTAAATTATTAAACTTACTATAGGCGCAGTATAGGTTAGTTATTATAGTGTTGTTCTGTGGCGACCCCTTAGGTCCACTTTTTAATAATTTCCACAGCAAATGTAAAATCTTATATTATTGTTTGAGTCATGTTATAGACATTTTTTTTTGGTAGAAAAATGAAAAACTTGACTTTAGATATAATAAATATTTAAATAAGGACCCTTCAAATGAGATAGAATCATAATAAAAAGCTTACATTTCTCAAAAATACTGTTATATTGTAGAAGTATAGTAAAGCTCTCCTGAACATTCATAAATAAAAGTTCATTAATAAAAAAAATAATCAATATAATTTTTCAATTGATTTAATGGGAATTTTAGGTGCTATTTGACAAGTTATGAGATACCGGTAGTTAAAAAGAGAATTAGCAGTACTCTTCTTCTTGGTCTGATCAACTGCCAGTGGAAAATAGGCCATTAACTATTTCTTTCCATTTCTTCCATTCTCTAGATATCTTAAGTTATGAGATACCGGTAGTTAAAAAGAGAATTAGCAGTACTCTTCTTCTTGGTCTGATCAACTGCCAGTGGAAAATAGGCCATTAACTATTTCTTTCCATTTCTTCCATTCTCTAGATATCTTCTCCAGCTCTTGACAATTTTTATAACCCGGTATATTGTTGTTGTCATCCCTTTACAAAGTTTAGGGAAATCATTCCTGATTTATGTATTAAAATGAACAGAACACTCATTTGTAGTACACTGCATTAGATTTTAAAAATTATTTTGAGTACAATTATTTATACTTTTATATACTGGTACTCTAATTTAAACTATAAAAGATAATATTTTAGGGAGTGGTAATCTCCTTTTAAAATAATTTCAAGATAAAAACACCTGATTTAAAACATACAAATACAAGTGCAATCACAAATACAAGTTCAATCACAGATTTCACAAGAACTCAGAAACAAAATTGTATACATTTTATTAAAAAATAAGCAGTGCTGAATGAAGTTATCAATAGCACTACCATTTGTTGCAGTATTTGTATATTTGAAAATAGGATGTCACAATCATCTTTGACAATGAAAATCTTGTCGTTTCATTGTCTCTCACGTTAGGAGATTGTAAATGTGTCTCTAGTGTTTAATAATTTCTGAAAAAAAACACCATTTTATTTATTACTCATAAAAACATATAAAATACATACATTAAAAGTTATGATCACACTCATTTTAAAGTATAAACATTTATTTTTTTAATTATAAAGTAACTGACCTTACTAGTAAGGTATAAACTAACTTGAAATTTTAAAAATAATTTAACAATCATAGGGTATAAATATCTGTTATCCGTACAAAAAATATCATATCAGTTTGTAAATGTAAAAAATAAAAGCTATTTTTAATACTTTCTTGATAAATTATTTACACAAAAATAAAACATTCTTTAAAATCAAATTTACAAAAATAAATTTAAAAATTGAAGTAATAATGTACAGGATATCCCAGAAGAATTCTCTTTTTAAGTATAAAAGTCATATACTTCTATTAAAATGTATATTAAAAAGTATTTTAAAGATTAAAAAATATAAAATTATTTAGAGAAAAGTAACACGTGAACAAATAAAATTAAATTTAGCATAAAAGAATTAAATGTTAACTTACTCAGTACTAGTAAAATAAATTTTTGACATAGAGATATTTTTTTCCCTCGATTTTGCAAATTACGGTCGAAGGGAAACAACCATTAAAATAAACATATTTTTTAAAAACGACAACGATAGCTTCCCATTAATTATAATTTTTATTTATTCGATTCAAGAAAGTTAACTCTTGTCACCTTGGGGAAAAGATCGTGTTAACTTGGTTACTGTTCCTAATTCTTTGTGAAAAGTATGGGAACTAACTGCTGTCACCTTGATTGACAAAATAATTTTTTGAGTTTCCTCTAATTGAGTACTCTTTTATACCAAAAGTTTATTAAAACAAACAGAATTTTATAGCTTTCCTTAGGATAAAGAATTCTTTTTTTCTGGTAGTGTTTGGTTGCTGCATCCATGTACTGGCATCTTTGCAATGGTTGGGGGTACGATGTTGCTTTTCTAACAGCGGTAAATTCTAACGGCTCCTAGCTGATGCTGTGGTTTGAATTACTTTTCCTAAATTATAGATAAAGAATAATAAGGATAACTTTGTCAGTAATTTTCAAGATACAAAACAAACATTAGTTTTGTTCTGTACACTGTGATTATGATTGGCTTCGATAACAGAGACATTTATTGTTTATTTAGAAAGATAACGGTTATTTTAAGTGATTGATTGCCGGATGTGTGTTGGGAATTCAAATGTTCATTGGGGGTTTCTTCATCCCATTTCTCTTGCTGCACAAGGACGACGCATTCTATTTTAAGTTACTGTGATTATATGTTAGTGTTAGTGTTAGTAATGGAGGGCATTAAGGCATTAAGGACCATGTTTTCAAGAACTTTTTGTTTTTCTCTTTGAAATAAATAAATATTATTAAATTCAAACTGAAAATGTTTTTAAATAACAGACCACACATCTTTCTTGAAGTACAAAAGCTTTAATGAGCAAAATTTAAAGCCATATAGTAAAAAAAAAAAGGTTAAAAAGTTAAAACTAATTATGACCTAAATTTAACAAAATGGGGGCAATTAGCTCCAGCATGTTCAATGCCTATATTTTCACATAGGTTGTAGGCTATTCTGACAGATCCATTCCATGGCTTCAATATCAGCTTTTTCTGGGATTTCATTATGAACTTATCAAAACTATATTTTAAAAAATTTAAACCCTATTTCTACAAATTAATAACTTTTGTTTTCAATTTTAACTGATGTTATATGAATTAAAACATGGATTTTATTAATCAGATCAATATTATTTGGTTGTTTTAATTATCTTTTTAACAGTTGGGGGTGTTAAGCCCCTCCTATTTAAATTATTCATTTTTATAAACTAATTAAATAAATAAATAATCTACAGAACCATATCTCTTTAAAAATGCTTCCTATTCAAAATATTAAAAGGAACTTTAGTATTAGAGTGAATTTTATAGCTTTTAATAAACAATCTCTAAATCATTCATCCAACTGCCATTTTACTTTTTAAAAAAACGACCAGCTTCATTTGCTCTACAAATATCAGTATAGTTAAAAACTACAAAAAAAGTACTTGCCGAGTTTAGTTGTACTTGTTTTTGTATGAAACTAAAAAACTTTCACTGTAGAAATAAAATTTCAAGTAAAAAAAAAACAAGCTCCCTCTTAGCTGAAGTTTTACAAATGGTTTGAAGAAAGCTGAAAATAGGAGGGGAAAAAGCACTTGTCTAAAAAGACAAATTAAAAATCAATCCCATAGGTTAGAAATGCAAGAATGGTTGTGAAAAGTTCTCTGATTGGTTATTAAGTTTCAACCAAGTACAGCTTAATGCCCTTCTCTCTTCTTACAATAATATCAAGCATTTTATTGTATGAACTGAGCAATTAGGGCTTAATACCCCATAGAGCCAATCACCTCCCTTTACCCTATATGTGTGAGGAGTGGGGTACTGTTTGAAGTCAAATTATGTATTATAGGGATAGGTGTAAGTTAATTAGGATTAATTAAATTAAAATCAAGCTATTTAAATTAGTTTTCTAGGTTTCTGTGTTCAGGAGCAATACAATTTTCTGCGTCTAGCTCTGGTTTTTTACAAGGTTGTTTCCTGTCTGAACAAAAACTCTGATTTTTTTGAGGAGCAGACATTATTATTGGGTAGGAACATCTTGCTCCATTTCACTGTTTCAACTATAGGGTGAGTCTGTTCTCTGTCATTGGTTTTGCAAGTTGTAGGGGAATGAAATAATAGGCTGTTCTGAAATTGTGGCTACTTCCAATGAAGTTTCTTGTGAGAGAAATCACAATCTCTGGGGATATTCCCATATTTCTCTTTGCTGGCAGGGCATTTACATTTTATTTGAAGAGATATGGGCAGCTCTTTATTTTTATTCCATATTTTTTGGGCTTGCATGGCATATATTGAATAAATCTGCACTGACCTCTGCAACCAACCAGTTGTTCACTTACTGTGATGTTCTCTCCAGGAACATAATACTGTGATGTTCTCTCCAGGAACATAATACTGTGATGTTCTCTCCAGGAACATAATACTGTGATGCTCTCTCCAGGAACATAATACTGTGATGTTCTCTCCAGGAACATAATACTCAGGAATGCTTCTCAAACATCTCTTATGGGATCAAAGATGTCACGAGCCAGAAAGGATTGATCAACCTTCCTTGTTGGATTTCCATCAACAAGGCTAGATAAAAATTCCACGGAAATGCTGTTCAGATAAAGAGCGCCAGTGTGTAGTAGGCTTTTGTTTAGATCTCATCATTTATTTGCCATTTGTCTCATTTCAATTTCTCACCTTCCCTGTTGGCACAGTCCACTATTGTTTGCGTCATTTTATCATTTAATACCTGTATACAGAAAAATTGCTTCAGTGGGAGATCTATGAAGGGAGTTCGGTTTCAAGTCAATTAAATCATGCCACATATTAAAAAAGAAAAACATAAAGAGAGCCATTTACTGTGATATAAGACTATGGGGGTAACCCATCCAGTTGCCAGGAATTACCAGAAACACTTTTTCCCATTATTATAAATGTACGGTTGTGCTATACCCAGTCACTAGGAACAGGGTATACTATATGTTATTTGGGAAAGTGTTAAATGATATTTCACCATTTTAGTTTATCTTAAATGCAATTTTTGTTTAGTTTGATTTGCGTTAGAAAATTTTGAGAAGAAATAATACCAATTACCAAACCACTGGTAATAGTAATTATTAAATTATCACAAGTAACTAGTACAAGACAAAAATTAGTAGACTCAAAATATGGAGGAAAAAGACTTGTAGTACTAGCAACTAATTAAATTTTTTAAAGTAGTTATTTACTGATACTCTGTAGTCTATTCTAACCATTAAGTTCATTGTAGTTATTAGGAAATAACATTAAATGAATAATTACTTGATATATTGCCACTCAAAAAAGCTGGTCTGCATGACTGGGTTGAATAGATTCGTGACTTAATACTTAAGTGATAACAACAATGACTGTCGAAAAATAGTAGACCTAGATATCACAATCTTAATTTTATGAGAATATTAAATTAAATTTGTTGTTCAGTACTTCACTTAAAAAATTTAAAGGGCAATTGAAAGGATTTTCTTTTGACAGTCTTACTAACAGATACCGTACATTGAGAGCTCCGGTAATGATGAGAAATATTTTTTTGGGTACATGGAGAGGTACAGTAGTCATTGGAAAATGCAAGACACTGAACTTATTAGTTTTAGAAACATTGACCATTTTTGTGATGGAGAAATGATTTCATAGGACTAGCTTTATACCTTGCCATCTCAAATATATCTGACTTGATTTACATAAGATAAACAAAACTTAGGACTTAGTATATAAAAATATATGGAAATATAGGTCAAAATGCCTTCTTCTTCTTCTTCTATATCTTAAGGGCCCACGATCAATTTATTGATCATTTTGGCTCCTATGCATGTAGATGGGATTTGCAATGTTTCTGTTACTGGTGGTGATGAGGAAATTATGCACTAGGGGTTTGAAGGCTTGAGGCAATAGACACAAATGTGCCTTCTTCATTAACATCAGAATGTAAATATCTAATATAAAGAGCTAAACCAAGTATGCGAAAATCTGAATAAAAGGATGCAACAAAAAACGAAACGTGTTGACAAGAATACTCCTTCAGTAAAGAAAGTACAATAAATAAAATATATAATAAAAATAAACTTTTAGCTTCAATGTGGTATCCTAGAGGACAGCAAAATAAATCCTTTATCATTCATTTTTGAAGTTTTTTTGTTTTGTTTAGTAAGCCCTGGAATCTATAAAACAAAGCTTCAAAATTTGGTTGCCCAAGAGATTATTGAGGCCATGGGCTTACGTCTAGTTAGTCTATAATCTGACCCTTTCAAAAATACAGAATACACAAGATAAAACTAGACAAGCAAGTTTATAATTTTTCTATTTGCAGATTGTTTCTGTCAACACATTGGATGATTTCCTTGATTCTATCAACACATTGATTTCCTCCAAGATGTGATCTGATAGGAAACAATTTCTCTTGATTTCATGGTTCTTTGACCCAGGTACTGAATATCTATTAAGTAAATGTATTTCCAGTTTTTAGTTAGTTTTATTTTACATGAGATTTAGCAAGTTTTTTTTATCGCTCCCAAATGATACCCAGTTTGAAAGAGTGAGAAATAAAGACAAAAATATGCCATAATATATTGGAAACTTAAAAAATATAGATACAGTAGTAAAATATTTTTGATATTATTCTCAATTTTAATTTTGATCTTCAGAAATGAGATGCATCCACAATTGGGTACAACTGAGATACTACATCCGTAATTGTGTAACACTGAAATACTTAATCCATGATTGGTTACAACTGAGGTACTACAACCATGATTTGGTACCATACAACTGAGACTGAGATGCATTCATCCATGATTGGGGTACAATTGATATACATACATCCATGATTAGGGTACAATTGATACATCCATGATTGGGGTACAATTGATATACATCCATGACTGGGTACCACTGAGATACTACATCCATGATTTGGTACAGCTGAGATTCACCCGATTGTGTAACACTGAGATAATCCATGATTGGGTATAACAGAGATTACATCCATGATTGGATACAACTGAGGTACTACAACCATAATTTGGTACAACTGAGACTGAGATGCATTCATGATGGTGTACCACTAAGTGTGACTAAGATGATGCATCCATAATTGCCTACCACTGAGATACTTCATCCATGATTAGGGTACAATTGATAAATCCATGATTGGGGTACAATTGATATACATCCATGACTGGGTACCACTGAGATACTACATCCATGATTTGGTACAGCTGAGATTCATCTGATTGTGTAACAGAGATACATCCATGATTGGGTATAACAGAGATTACATCCATGATGGGATACAACTGAGATACATCCATGATTGGGTACAACTGAGATACATCCATGATTGGGTACAACTGAGATACATCCATGATTGGGTACAACTGAGATACATCCATGATTGGGTACCACAAAGATTTCTTTTCTCTGTAACACTAACAGAGACACTACTGAGTAGGTAAGTCTTTTATTAAGTTAAGACTCCTTGACTTCCAAAATTTCAACATTGGACAACAGATAGTGTTTCCTTCCTGAACATTTGACCACCAGTAGTGCCAACAACATGAACATTTGACCACCAGTGGTGCCAACAACATGAACATTTGACCACCAGTGGTGCCAACAACATAAACATTGACCACCAGCAGTGCCAACAACTTGAACCATTATTTTTATTGTTGATAGTTATTGGATGGATGGTTTTACTTAACTGAATCAAGTGCCAACCCCTTCAAGATGTTGAATAAATGTGTGTATGAATTTGTGAACCAATATCTAAATTTTTTCATGATTTTTCAAAGATTTTATTGAAAATTATAATCGTTTCCTTAAATGTTATAATTTGAAATTTGATTTTGTAGCAGACCTGTTTACTCGTACTATTATGGCATACTATGTACGATTTTGAGGTGTAAACAATATATAGACCGTATGTTTATTTTTTTACTATAAATATAAGGTATTTAACAATTCTGTGATAAGTGTGCGATTTTAAGAGTTTGAGGGTAAACAGGTCTGTTGTGGGCATAAGACTTTGTAGATCTATGTTGTCTAGTATTAGTAAAGGATGTATACAGTGTTGGTCATCAAACGTACCCAGTGTTAGATGGTGTAGTTTTAAAGGTACATTTACACTGCAGATTTGTTACATGGATTCTCAACTTTCTGTGACTACAAGCTGCTCTCTATATACTATATCAGATGCTGACTGGCATATTTCATTTCACTGGTCCAGTACAGTTTCTGCATAACCAGTCCCATCATATTTTGTTCAGTGCTCAACAAATCTTGTTTAAAAGGCAAGAATCCTAGTAACTATTCGGTAGTGTGAACGTACTTTAAGACTTTGAACATATACCATTGTAAATCAGTTAAGGATGTGTGATATTGCTGGTCATCAAATGATGAGACTCCAATTGTGCACAAATACGGTTTAATTATTTTGTGACAAGCAATAAAATAATAACAGGGGCAATGCAGAATTATGATGTCAAAGTCCCCCATGTGATAAACATACAAATGTCTTTTGTACAAAAACTAAACACCAACCATGTGAATTCATAGTAAATATTTTTTTTACGAGATCTTAAGATGGTGGTGGTTTTAGACAAATAGCAAATTGTTGATAAATAATGGATTGATTTGTATTTTATAGGAAAAGTATGAAATCCAGGCATTCTAATATAGATTGACGGTTGAGTATTGTCTATAGCTTTAGTGCCTGGACTTTTTATAAACAAACATTTAAATTGAAGTAGATCTTATAGAATGCCTGGTTTTCACACTTTGCCTGTAACATGTGTAATTGGAGGGCTTGGTGGACTAAGCTACCTACATTTTTTAGGTAGCTTGGATTTCACCAAGTCCTTAAGTTACGAAACAAGTCACCATCAATTTTAACATGTTTCTTTTGTAAAGATAACTCACTGTATATCACCAGGAGTATTCATGTTTTCATCTCATCTTAGTCTCGTGGGGATATTTTTTTGTTTTTTCTCCCCCTAAAATAAAGAGCATTCATGTTTTCATTTTCTTTTTTTAAATAAATTTTTAAACACTTCAAATGTTTTTGTTTCAAATATTTATTTCTTTTACATGCATAGTTTCTTTTTCTCTCATACTCTTTTACATACATTCATATATTTCTTTGCCTTGAATTAAGTTAAGCACCATCTATTTATTAAAGGAATGTGAGATCTTGACTTTTCTTTGCCTTGAATAGTTCTGCACCAACTGAAGAAAAGTCTTCCCTCATAGTAGCCTTCAATTCTTGAACACCATCTGAAAATAAATGAAATATTTATCAACTAAGATTTGGTATAAGTCCAACCAGTATGAACATTGATATGTTCTGTAACCAATGGCTAGAAATCAAATGTATAGAAACAGCTCAGCCACCTCTATCTCAATGAAATAAGACTACATACAATTTATTATTTTAAAAACCGATTCATTTTAAATATTGTGTCACTTCTTTTGTTTTGTGAACGCTACTGGTTCTATAATTCACTTCTTGCCATTGGTTTTAACAAATTATCGAAAATGAGAAAATAAATATTTTAATGATAATACTAAACCTATCTCTAAACATAACACTTTGGAATTTAATCATCCATATAAATACAAATTTGTGGATAATCTCTCCTTAACTATGCACATCTTTCCCATAAATCATTAAATGCTACCGTACTTAAAATTTGAAGAGAATTGGTAAAAAATTTAACAAAACAAGCAGCTAAGCTGACCATGTAACGCTAAAGAAATGAAATGAATCAATTTAAATCTATATGTTCAATTTTATTAATCACATTTATTGGTACATCCCTTGTTTTTGTTATGTTGTTAATACAGCGAAATTTATTTTAATAAATATTTCGATTGAGCTCAAGTTACTGAATTTAGAATAATTCAATGATAACTTCATTTCAATAGGGAAATCACCCAATGACAGTTTGTGGGTTCATCTGAATATCAGTTCAACTTCACGTCCTTGGTGACAGGGTTGTAATATGCTGAACTAATACTCATTTCTAGTACTAATCTCAAAGTCTGTTACATATCTACAATTATAGGATTATCAATGAACCCTTTGCATCAAAATAGATGGTAATTCAATCAACTACAAGCTATAGATGCTAACTTTATCAGCCATGCAGAACTTTTTAACTCTCGTAAAATAACCAATGATAGAATTATAAATACATTTGGATTACTTCATAAACATGAGTGGTGGTAATATCAGGTCAACGTTGGCATTCCTGTTGTATGTGGTTAGTACTCTCCATCCATATTCATCTTTTATTGCAACATATATTTTCCTCTCCCATGCGTTTAATAGGTTTACTGATAGTTTTGTTACAGTCCAAGTTTCACCTGTGTATGTTACAACTGGTCTCATTACAGTTTTATTTTTAAAAAAATCAGTTTTTCTTGTAATGTTTTTACTTTTGAGAATTTTCTAACTACCCTACTGAAGTATGGCCTATTTCCACTCCAGTTTATACTTTAAAGTCATCTGTGTGTCTACATTCGTGGACCACCCTGCAACTCATTTCTTCATAAGAACTCTGAGTGATCCCGACTTGTTTTTCTGGTAATCCATTGTGCCGAAGAAGTTTCCACATGGTTTGTCGGTCCAGGTTATCAAAGGCCTTTTCATAGTCTATAAAATTTGTATATAGGTGACAGTTCCATTTGATGGGCTGTTCTACAATGATTCTTAATGTTGCCTGTTGATCTCCTAGCTTCATGTCGACCTGGTCTCTCATTCTATTCAAAATAATTGCACATTTGCTGAGGTCCCCTTTCTTTGGGATCTTGATGAGGTATCCTCCATTCCATGTGCAGCATGTTAACTATTGTATCTATATCAGCTCTCATCATTTCTGCTGTGATGTTATCCGGTGTAGTTGCTTTGAGCCGTTGGATGGCCAGAGCTATTTCTTCCTTATTTGGTGCGCTTTCTTCTATTTGAAAGTCTTTATTTGCTGGGTGGGGGCCTGTTGAATAGGTCCTTAAAGTATTCCACCCATCTTTTTTGTTGTTCTTTCCTTTCTGTTATTGATCTGCCTTCTTTATCTTCCTGACAGCTGTCTTGTAATGTCGTAGAGCTCTTTCAAGTTGCCCTTCCCAGCTGCTTCTTCTGCTGTTGTTGCCACCTATGAAGGCATTTTTATCTTTTTTGATGCCGTTTTTTTTAATACTTTGATCTGCTTCTTTATATTTCTCTTTCGCTGTCTTAGAGAGCCAGTCTTTGTGTTTCTGCTTCACTGATCCTAAAACTTCTTTGCAAGCGGATGTTACAGCTATCTTTAAATTTTGCCATTTGTGTTCTACCTGGTCATCTTCTATTTGGTCTTCCAGTGCTTGGAACTTATTTCTTAATGTGGCACCGAATTCTTCTAGTTTCTGCTCATTTGTCAATAGTACTATGTTGAATTTTGTTCGTTTAGCAGCTGGCCATACCCAGTTTTTCTTCAGTTTTAACTTAAGTTTTGCCCAAACAAGAACGATGATCTGATGCGACAACAGCTCCTCTTTTTCCTCGTACATCCTGTAGAGACCTAAATTTTTTATGTTTTGTTGTCCGGGGATACCTATGTTATTTTGTGGATGTTTTTATGTTGGAATTCGCTGCCTATAATAACAAGGTCATTTGTTGCGCAGAAGTCTGCTAGCCTTTCTCTATTTTCATTTCTATCTCCTACACCATGGCGGCCCATGATTTCCTCATACCCACTGTTGTTTTTTTCCGATCTTGGCATTTCGGTCTCCTATTAAAATGTTCAGGTCTCTACTTGGGAATTTTTCTATTATTGCTTGTAGTCTATTGTAGAATGTTTCTTTCTCTTCTTCTTTGCTATGGTTGGTGGGTGCGTAACATTGTATTATGTTCATCTTTATTTTATTATTCTTGGTCCATGTGTTTCCCATCCAATCAATGCATCTTGTGCCATCCTTGACAAAAGGCGACTCCTTGCGCGTGCAGAGCATTTTCCTCCTCATGCCCAGAGTACATTAGCATTTCTCCAGAGGCAAAATTTATCTGTTAAATTTATCTCCTTAGAAAGGAGGTCTTCGGCTTTGAGGTTTCCAATATAGCCTGGGTTTGGCCACAAGGCTTCACAGCTCTTCCCTGAAATGAGCCCTCTCTTCTCAGGACTGAAATTTGTTGGTTTTTACAGGTGAGGTACCTGGCCTCACGCCAACCCTCCTCCTTTTGCACCCGGGATTGGGATCGGCCTTGACTGAGTTTGATGCTGTCATACGCCTTAAGATATGTCCACATAGAGTTGATTTACTGGGATATTATATTTGTAACATTTCTCTAATAGGCATCGGATCAGTTGTTGATCTATTTTGTCTGAATCCACATTGGAAGTCAACTAGTATTTCTTCAGTGTACGGCTGTAGTCTTTTGGCAACTACTTTTGTCAGTATTTTGTATGTAAAATTTAATAGGGAAATTCCTTTGTAGTTTGTGTATTGGTGTTATTAGTGAAGTTTGCCATCCTGCTGGAATTTTCTCTCGTTGCTATTTTTTAGTTTCTGCTGTGATGAGATCTTGTCCAGGGGCTTTGTGGTTTCTTCTAGAGTTAGCTAGTTTATGAAAGGGTCTGGTCCTCCATTTGGTGGTTGATTATCTTCATCTCATCTATTGTCTGCATTTATTATGTCATCAAAATATTCAGCCCACCTCTCCAGTACTTTACTATTTTTCCTTAATTAATTCTCCATCATGACTCTCACACATTTACAGTCTGGCTTGGTATCCATTCTTTTCATCTTTATGTACATTGCTCTGATGTTTCCCTCCCTTGATAAGTCTTCATTTAGATTTTTGCCATTCCTTCTTTTTCTTCCTACACATTTTTTGTGGCTTTCCTTCTGGCTTCCTTGTATGTTTGTCTTGTGTTTCTCTTCGTTTGTATCGTGGTCGTTCATGCTTTGTTCCTTTCTTCAACAGTCTGTCTGCATTCATTATCAAATCATTATTCTTTGTCCTAAACCGCTACAGGAATACCTCTAGTGTTGGCAGCATGCTAGAAACACTAGCCGGCAGCATGCTAGAAACACTAGCCTGGTCACCATTGGAGAAACGACGACGACAATCCAGGCTCTCCATGATGTACAAGATAAATAATGGGCTGGTCCACTGTTCCAGTATTAAACAGAAACTCGTCCCTCTCCCCCATAGACAGCGACGAGGCCATGACAGGCAATTCAGGCTCCTACCAGCAAGAAGCCAGTATAGGAACTGCTCATTCCTGCCCAAGACAATCAGGGACTGGAACAATCTTTCAAAAGGAACGTTTGAGGTGACAACACTAGACACATTTGTGTCTATTGCCTCCAGCCTTCAAACCCCTAGTGCATGATTTCCTCATCAACACCAGTAACAGAAACATTGCAAATCCCATCTACATGCATAGGAGCCAAAATGATCAATAAATTGATCGTGGGCCCTTAAGATATAGAAGAAGTACGACAATCCAGGCTCTCCATGATGTACAAGATAAATAATGGGCTGGTCCACTGTTCCAGTATTAAACAGAAACTCGTCCCTCTCCCCCATAGACAGCGACGAGGCCATGACAGGCAATTCAGGCTCCTACCAGCAAGAAGCCAGTATAGGAACTGCTCATTCCTGCCCAAGACAATCAGGGACTGGAACAATCTTTCAAAAGGAACGTTTGAGGTGACAACACTAGACACATTTGTGTCTATTGCCTCCAGCCTTCAAACCCCTAGTGCATGATTTCCTCATCAACACCAGTAACAGAAACATTGCAAATCCCATCTACATGCATAGGAGCCAAAATGATCAATAAATTGATCGTGGGCCCTTAAGATATAGAAGAAGAGAAGAAATCAGCCTACTCTATTGTTAGATTGCTGAAATCCTACTACTTTTTCTGTTTTCTGATGGAGTCACAGCATTTTTTAAAATCCTATCCCACTGTTCATTTATATTGTTTTCCCCATTTCCTCCTGTGATGCTTCTACTTGTACTTCTAAATCATTTTTGGAAAGTTTTTGGGTAGTCTTATCACTTTTCTCTTTGATTTTGGTCATTGTGAATTATGCTTATTCTCTGCTTATATTTAACCTTACAAGTAGATGGTCAGAGTCTGCATCTGCTCCTTGATAGCTTCTTACATCTAGTACGTCTGATCCATACCTCTGATTGATTAAAATGTAGGTAATTCCATCGGGTGAGTTCCTAGTACTTTTATGTCTGTATATTTTTGAGTGGAAACTTAGTGCTGCTAACTGACATCTCTTCTTTTATTGAAGCAAAGTCTATGAGTCGGATCCCATTGTCATTGGATTCTTTATGCAGACATTACCTTGCCAATAGTTGGCATTGAAGTCACCAATCACTATTTTAATATCATGTCGTGGTGCCTCTTTGTAGATCTTTGCTAGTGTCTCATAAAAGGATTCTTTTTCCCAACCTTCCAGATCTTCAGTGGAGCATAACGTTAATAAATCTTAGATTAAGCATTTTTCCTCTGAAAGAGCACAATCTCCATTTTCAGATCTACAGCAGTTGGGAATCCAAGCATGGAAATATAAAAGCATCAGTTCTGAGTGGAATGAAGTTTAGGGATTGCCAGAGTTACAGGGATGGATGGGACAAGACCATAATAATACTAGTAGGCTACGTTGACCATGGTGACTGTCATGAAATTTTTCAGATTTTATAATTATAAAGTTATCCTCTAAATCAGCGGTTCGCGACCCTTTCATGGGGGTCGCCTAAGACCATTGGAAAACACACATTTTCGATGCCGAGGGTCTAAGAAACCGATTGATTTGGTCCAGCTAAAAAACCAGAAATGTCAGAAATTTTCATGATTGGAGATGAATTCGTTTCAAAGCTGAGTGCAATTTCCGTATCTCCGTTTCTTTTCTGCCCGTGATGTATTTGACAGATTTGGTTTATTTCTGAAAGATCATAATATCTCTTCGAAAAGGTTTGGGTTGTTTGCACAGACGGTGCTAGAGCTATGCTAGGATGTCGATATGGTTTCAACGTCTAATACTGAATGAGTCACAAAAAGTCATCGGAACTTACTGATCGATTAATCGGCAAATATTAGCTACGAAGAAGCTGTCACAAGAATTAAAAGAAGTAACGAAAAGTGTTGTAAGTTCTGTCAATTTTATAAAGGCAAGCACTTTAAACATTCGACTGTGCAACGAGTTGATGCGTGGAACAATGTTCTGCTATTTCACATCGAAATGAGAGGGTTGTTGAAAGGAACAGTTTTTTTAAATCAGAAAGCAAGACCACAGTTCAAAGCTCTTTTTAGTGATAAAAGTGAACTGCAGAAAATAGCATACTTGGCTGACATCTTCGCCATCTTAAATGAGTTAAATTTATCACTGCAAGGACCAAATGGAACATCCTAAAATTTCCATAAAAAGATGCGATCATTTAAATTTTAATTTCAGCTTTGGCCAAAAAAATTGGATGAAAATAAAATGTATGAGTTGCCCATATCATCTTGTTTCATGACATTGAACCAGACAAAGGGATTACAATGATAAATTATGTGAAGGAACACTTGCACATGCTTACAGATGAAATTTCATCGTACTTTCCAAATCTACCTCACACCCCATTTGCACTTGCCAGAAGTCCATTCAGTCAAAGTTGAAGATTTTCCTGAGTCAACACAAGAGGAGTTCATTGACTTATTGACAGCGATACAGACAGAAATGATTTCTCTACAATGCCAGTTACAAAATTCTGGATCAAGTGTTTGCAGTCATACCCTTTTCTGTCTGAGAGTTGCTCTTTCCTCTTCCTTTCCAACAAACATATCTTCGTAAAACAGGGTTTTCCAGCTTGTTGGTAATCAAGCCTAAAGATAGAAGTAAGACTTGTTGTGGAAGATCATCTTCGTTGTGCTCTTGCAAAGACTGTTCTGAGCATTTCTGATCAGGTAAGAAAGAAACAAGTGGCCCAACTTATCACACTCATTCATTTCATAGTTAAATTTCACATACCTTATTGTCCAAAGTTGTCATTTAATGGACTGATTTCTATGAGATGGAAGATCATTAGAACATGTCTTGTTGAGGTGTGGTTTTTCTTGACTATTCATCTTGTGATTGCTCTTGACCTTTCATTCCTGTTGAAGAATGATTAAAGCTCATGATGAAGGAATGCTTAATAAATTTAGCATGTGTATTAGTATCAGAGGCGTAGGGAAGGGGGGGCAGGGGGGACAGATGTCCCCTGGCGCCAAAATGTGCTTTGATATATTTTATTGATAAAAATAACAGTTTTGAGAGTTGAAAAAAAGAAAATGGGGCGCTTTAAAACGAATCTTGTCCCTGGGCGCCAAACATCCTCCAAACATCCTCCAAACATCCTCGCTACGCCTCTGATTAGTATCATTTCAAACTCTTTTTACCCATCAAAATTTACTTCACATTTAACACACTAGCACAGTGGTTCTCAAACTTATTCAAATAAAGTTTCTTTTCATAATAATAGTAAATAAGTTTTGTTTACATTTTTCATTTCTACTCAACTAATAGTGTGATATCTACTTCTTAACCCTATTATTAGCTTTCTTCATGGTAGTATAAAATTTGTAAATGGTTATAGAATATAGAGTGCATTATTTATTTGTTTTAACTTAAACTAATGTGTATTTATTAAATGATTGTTATATTGTTATTTTTCAATTAGCCCATTTCAAATGTAAACAATGCTGTATCCATGGCTATTATTTTGTAGACAATCAGCGGAGTTCCCTTTTCAATGAAAAGTTGAAGTAAAAGTAATTGAGGCACATTGTTTTCTATTTTGATGTCTTTTTATTTCGATTGTAAATTTTGTGTTTGAGCTAAATTAATTAAATTTAAATATATTTTGACAGCATCTATGATGGGCAGATGTCGATGAGTATGATTATGATGACAATGACTGTGGGGCTCAATGTGGATTTGTGCATTTAGACCAGACATAAAAATCATACTGCTTACCGATGAATGTTTAAACAAGAGAGATATAAGGAGATTTCAAAAGCAAATCGACGTTTTCAAACTCTAATTTACTGCAAATTGGGTTGCATATATTTGTTAGTACGCAATGTGCAGGACAATGAACCAAAGAAACTTTCTGTTTTATAAAATTGATATAACATCATTGAAGAGTTTTATCAACTAAGAGGATTTATTATGAATACAGTACTTATTTAAGTACTTATTTTACAAGACTGTGATCCAGGGAATCCTTATATGATGAAATATGACTAAGGACAGATTCATGGCCATACTCAGTTTGCAAAAAGTTTCTGATACTGAAAATAAAGGAGACAAGCTGTGCAAAATTGGGAGACTCTTATGTTCCTTAATTCAAAATAAAAAGAACTGTATCAGCATCATGAAAATGTAGCAATTAATGAACACTTTTGGAAACATAGGACATTATGACATTTAGGCTGTGTTCTCTCCCCTGTAATGTATACAATATATACCAATGTTATTGAAAGCTCAAGTGACACCGTTCCAATATTAAAATTTGCTGATGATGCCACCATCATTGGCTTACTATCTGAAGGAGAAGGCTTATACCGCAACTTAGTATCAAGCTTTATCAATTGGTGCTATGAAAATTTTCTCCAGCTGAATGTCTCAAAAACAAAGGAAAGGTTGTTGATTTCAGGAGGGAGGAACACCAGATTACAGATCTCGACATAAAATATCAAAGTGGAGAGAAAGTAGATGCATATAAGTACTTAGGTGTCACCATTAATAAGCTAACATGGCATGAGCACGGCCAAATGCTGTATAAGAAATTCAGAAAGACTGTTCTTCCTCAAAAAACTGTACAATTTCGGCGTAAACTTATTCTAAAGTTCAACAATTGGAAGCCTGCTCAATTTCAGTGTTACCTGCTGGTGTGGGAATTCAACGTCTGATATTAAACACCACATAAACCAACTTATCAAGAAAGCTAGGAACATAACAAAAACTAAACATCTTTCACTGGAAGAACTATTTGAAGAAAGATGTTATTGTAAAATTAAACACATTTTGGATGATACAACCCAACCTCTTCATCAGATACTTAGGATTGGCACGTACAGTACGAATTCTTTCCATCAGGGCAAGGACTGAAAATACAAAAATTCTTTTGTTCCCTAATCTGTACAAATTTACCAGCGTGCTCCCCCTTAAGTCACAAATCTTCATAAGAACTAATAAATCCCTGATATGGCTAAGAGAACTCACTGAATGGTTTGCTAGTGAAAAATTTATTACAAATGACTTGTGTTCAAATTGTTTTTTATATGTGCTGAAAATGAACAATGCAATCATAAAGATTTCTTTGGATGAATAACAGAATCTTATCTTATCTTTGACGATGTACCCGTTAATTTAAAGTCTGACATTTTTACATGTGGGCTGCAACATGACAATAACAAACAAAATTTAAATTGCATTTCCAAAACAAGGGTAAAAGGGTCAGAGTATATATCAGATCCTTTGTTTGTGATACATTTTATGTTTTAAATAAGAAAGAAATTGTTTTCAAGAATGTGTAAGCATCAGCTGGATGACTGATTAGATAATCTGATCGATTTCTCTGATATAAAATAAAAAATAAAAATGTACCTTTCTTCTTAGCTTTTATTTTTATTTAATTCTTACTAATAATTTTTTAAGTGATAAATTACATGCATTTGTTTGAAAATTATTTTATTTTAAATTATAATTTTGACTTTTTGTGGCATTATTTCCTTGATTGATACGTTGTCCATAAAGTGAGTCTATTCTTTTGAAAAATGAATATTTGTTGTAGTATTAGTAGTATTGAGTATATGGTAATAAAATATAAATTTAAGTAATATAATTGGAAACAATCTTTTTTTCCCTTCTCTGTAAAGCTGTGATGCTATGTATTTTGTATTCACTTGCATTGGAACAAATGATTTACACTAATTTTACAAGTTAGAAGAGAAAGGTGATTTTATGATGAATTATAATATTGTAGGCTTACATAATTTATCTATTCTACAACATCTCTTTGGTTAATGGAATTGTTTTCCAATGTGGGGCGTACAACTCACCTTATTTACACACCCCCACATTATGCATACACATCACAAGGTGACACCCAACTTGGTGCAGTTTGAAGATTAGAGAGAGCGAGACAAGCAAAAAAATATTAAAATAGTAGCAATCAGGTTAGGTAAAAGGAACTGAGCAAACCTGAAAAAAGATGCATTGTTACGCTGCATCCCCTTTAAGGCTGGCTAAACACCCCCCCCCACCAGGCCCAGATTAAACAAGATTGTGAAAAAGTTTAGTTTTAAAAGAAATTTAAGCTATACCGTGTTATATGTATTACAAAGGCAAATGTATATGGACAGTGACGACCAGCATAAACGGTAAACAACTTCTTCAAATCACTACAGTCTAAACTTTAACATGTTTTTAGGTTTTCATTCTAAAATATAGCCTATACTATAATAAGGGAAGATAAAAATGTTTTAATTATCACATTTTTTTATAAAATAAATAGCTTTCAATTAAGACATGGATTTGTTTATTCATGCATGCAGCACAACTAGCAGTATTTATTAGGAATCCTATCAGTGATCAGCATTATAGATCAGGAACTGATCACAGAAAAGGTACTAGAAGGGCACAACAATTTGAAGGGATGCTATATGGCTTTTATGGTGAAGCCAATGAGGATTACAAACTACCACATGAACTGTACCCTTTGGGCAGCCAACCAACTACGAAACAAAAAGCGTGATCTTTACCATGAAAAATAATAAAGACCCAGGAACCGACCTTATCACTGTGGAACTTATAAAACTAAGTGAAAACGAACTGCATAGACAATTATAGAGCCTCATCAAGAATTTGGCAGGAAGAAGAGAAATACCAAGTAAAAAGGGGTACTGCGCTCAATTCACATGAGAGGATCTAAACTGGAATGCTCAAATTACAGAGGAATCTTCCTAATTAATGTATCCTACAAAATCATCAACAAATTAATAGCAAGAAAACTGAAAAGGTTTACTGAACATATTCTAGATGACTATCAATTTGAATTCAGACAGAATAGACCCACCACAGATCATATTTTGACCACCAGATGTCTCCAAAAGAAATGTTAAGAATACAACATCCCCATACACCAACCATATGTGTACTACACAACAGACAGGAAATATCTGCAAAGTGCACTATAAAAACTTGGAGTTTCTAACTATAGAATATAGAAACTTGGAGTTTCTAACAAACTTACCTAGTTTATACATGACGATGGCTACCCCCAAAAAAGAATCAAAGTACAGGAAGAGTACTTGAGGAACTTTCATATTAATCAGGGCCACTGAGTCAAGGAAACTCACTGGCATGTATCCTATTTAACATCCCTTTAGAAAGCGTTATGAGAAACATGCATGTGCGCACCAAATGAACTATCACAAACAACTTCCAGAGAAACAAACGTGAGCACAGGATGAACTATCACAAACAACGTATCAGAATCTCAACCATCAGGACACCAACCAACTTTAAAAAGCCCAACCAGTGCAGTACCTGGCATATGCAGACAACATAGCTTTACCGGGGAGACGCAGCATTGATATAATTTAAGCATTCCATGAATTAGAAGAGTTACCTCTAAAGGTAAATGAAGCGAATACAAAGTGTATGTTAATGTCACGTATCAGACACACAGGTGACAAAATCAAAGTAAACAAGCACACCAGAGAGAGAGTGAGTGAGCGAGAGAGACAGATGAAATAATGACAGAGATGAAAGAAAGGATAAAAGCAGGCCATTCTTCTTATTTCGGCATACACGAGCTACAACTAGGAAGCAGAAATCTCTCAAGGAAAACTATGATGGCACTATACACAACTTTTATTATCATAAGACCAATGGTAATGCAAAACAGCAAGACAAAAGAAGAGAACCTGTTCAATACCTGGAAAATCCTCAGAAAAATATACAGTCCAGTGTTAGATAATGATGGATGGGTATATATATCCACTGGGGCTCTGGTTGACAAGTTTGTAGTGGCTTGCTGGCTAAAGAGGTGCTGCCCCCTAGGGCTAGACTGGGACCAAACTGTGCTGGCAGACAAAGAGCGTGAATAGTATCTGCCGAAAATGGAAGCACTTAGAGGGCTACCAGCTGTGGAAAATCTGCAGCTGGAAATAAAACGGCAGAAACAGGATAGGGAGCATGATTACATGTTGCCCTTTAAGGATACGAGGCATGAGGTCGTAGTGGCAACTCATGCCAATGGTTCTATTTACATAGCAGTTAAAGTAGTTGTACCTAGGAAACCGTTTGGTCCCAGCTGCTTCATAAATTAGTTTCAAGGTAAGAGACCCCCTGTAGAAATCTGTATCCAACGACGTCGGGCGTTCCCAGGGATGGGCAGGGTAAGATTTTAGGATGTAAATACACCATCCCGACTCCTGATGCTGTGAGAGAAGCGTCACCGGCCTACCGGATGTCCTTGTGCTGGGGTGACCTCCACTGGTACTCAATGGAGTGAGTGCGGGCTGGGGCTGTCCTGGCAAAGGGAAATCTCCAACATTCCGCTTCCCAGCCTGATAACTCAGGCTTGGGGAGTGAGGGTGTGTGTGCTTTGGGGAGTGAGGGTGTGTGTGCTTTGGGGAGCTAATGTACTAGCTCGACAGCCCGCTGATGCAATTTCCTAATGAACATTTTCAGTACCGGAACCATCCGTAGTTGCTGCAATTTAAAGGTGCAGGTTGCTTTGGGCAAGAAACCTTGAGAGGATATTAGATTGTAGAGCAGCAAAAGTGATCTACAGACAGAAGCCTAGGGTTAACGGCTCATCCGTCGATCAAGACTGATATGGATTGAGTTGTAAAGGACTAAAATCACCTGGAAGGTGTAAAGTCATGGATCAGCTTAAAAGGGAGGATGTTGTAGAGCAAACGAGCAGACCAGGCTCCTATGATGGGCTGTAGCACCTATGATGATGATGTCTGAATGGAAGGATGTGGTGAAACAGGCCAGGGCCCTTCTAATGATCCGCATTAACAAATTGATCTGTTTATCTATCTCTATTTCTCCCATTTAGCGGCATAATTATTATTATAATTATTTAATTTGAATTTTTGGATGATGTTTAAGAATGATCAACACATAATTAAGTCTAGACATGGCTATAAATAAAAAATCAGCATGTACTGTAGATCCCTATTCAAAGACCTATTTACACAAAAAATATTTAAATTGTATAAGTGGGCCTTTGAGTCGGTTACATGAGGTTTTCACCAGGTACATTGATTCTATTATAGAAAACAATAAGATTGTGTCTGTGTGTGAGCATATGACTGATTCTGTTCAGTGTGGTTCAGTCGCTGTTATACATAATACTGAATGTTTAATACTTTTAAGTCTTTTTTAATAAGCAATTATTTGTAAGGTTTCGATGAAAACCTTTAAAATAATTTCCACGCCAAAAACTGAAAGAGTACGTTAATAAGCAGATTACACACTTTTCAGGGTTTTCCTGGCCAAAACTAAGATTGGGGTTGGCTTATGATCCATTGGGAATAAATTTCCAAGATCCCAATAATGGCAAGTTACCTCAAGATTATTACCCAGTGTGATAAATCAAGCATCAAGTTAAAATGTAAAAAAAATAAAACCAAAAATTAAAAAAAAAAAATTAGTGGCATAGGTAATGAAAAATAAATAGAAAAAAAAGGACTAGATTTACCTGAAGTAAATTGTTGACCAGTCATTGTCCTGGCATGTCATGATTCCTCCTGCACATTCATCATAAGAGCAACTGTGAATTCTGGCAGTGATGGGGGTCTTCAAGTGATCTCTGTGAAAACAACTTTAACCTGGAAGTAAAATAATACATTAATTAGTAGAAGACAGAAACTTTATTATTTAGAGCGCAAGCTTGAATTAATATGAAGACAATATCCTAGGAACAATTTTAACCTGAAAGTTACCATCATAAAAAGTACCAACAAAATTAATCTCACACTTGGTGTAATCATTGCTTTTACACCAGCCAGCTTTGCATGGGTGTTTCGACAAAAAATTCCTAGTTCTCTAAGGGATAGTTGAATAGCTTTGTTTATCTAATCTATTAAATAGTTAAAGTCCAACCACTATTGGAATTAGGGAGGTGGTGTTAAAGGAACAAAAGAAAACCTTCAAAATGGTCACGTCAAGCTCAGTGCAAGATTTTAACTACAACTGCATTACAGTAGTGAATCTTTAAAAATTTAAATAAGATTTTTTGTCACAGATCAATAGTAATATAATTCAAAAAAATGTATGCTATAGCGACAGATGAATCTAAATATAAGAAGCAATCAATCTAAATAGCTCTTTTGCATTTTTTAATTATTTCTTTTACAGCAAAAATGCACTCAATATGTCAGAAGGAAATTTAGATTTTTAAGGGATTTGTATCTAATTTTAACTAAATTAGGAATGTGCAAGACTTTACCCTAACCTAATCAGTGAAACTAACCATTCCAATACGGCCTTTTGATATTTTTTACATGCACTTGCGGGATTTATCTTTATATAAAGTGCATTCAAAGGATCAAGATACTAATATTTATTATTGGAAGGTGGATTAGGATGATGCTAGGTGTTAAGAGAAAATGTAAAGATATGTGTTTATTATGGCATGTAATTGACTAGGACAGAGGCTTCCTGACTGTGTCCTGCTGCAACCTGAAGTTTTAAAAAAATTAATGGACTTAATGGAAGCCATTTATAATTAAGTTGGTATTTTTCACTAGTTCTCCAACCCACTTGGTACTCTGTACTTATTAAAGTAGCAGTTGGTTTTGTGCAGCGTCTATGCTGTATCAATTAAATATTGTTTTGATAAAGTCAAGTGAAGTTAATGAGGTATATCTTCTTGTATAAGTATAAGGTTTCAAAAATGGATTAGATTGTTTAAAAAGTGCTATTTTACAGTGCACAAAGAATGTGGCTTTGAGCAAAATTGAAAAGACGTGGGTGCAGCAACGGTGCTATGACTCCAAAACGCTTGGGAAACTCTGGACTAGGATATTTGAAATTCATGTACTAGCACCATTGCTGGTAGGAGAGCTGGTCACACGAAAGCTTTTTCGTTAACCCTCTTGGGACGTAACCCTCTTGATCTCTCGCTGTCTAGCAGTGAATCTGACACTGACGAAAACAATCAGGAAAGTAATGAAGACAATCAAAATGATTATGTTTACGATAATGTTGTGAATCCTTGGTTTAGGATTAGGGGTTCTGAATTGGATAGAGGTGACCCTTATGAATTTTTAGAAAAAAAAAGAGCCTTTAAATATGCCTCATGGGATAAGCACCCCATTTGAGTACTTATGCTAATTTTTACACAATATATCATTAAAATGTTTGTGAGAGAGAATAATAATAATAACTAATAAGTATGCAGACAACTTTCTCAGTAACACCCAGCTCAAATAAACCATATTTGGATGCACAAATGGTGAAAAGGACCGCTCTGTCTGAAGCAACCGAAAAGTACCCCGAGGGCAGGAAAAGGAGTAGAACTCTGTGCCAGGGGTGTCTAAAGGGCCTCCATGGGCCTTATTTCCCAAAACTCATGTGTTAGGATCCATTCATGCTTCATCCATCAAAAAATTCATATAATTTACACTGGTAAGTCATGTTTATTCTCAGTCGAAATCGACGAGTCTGTTTACATGCAGAAAAAATCATGTCGGGCGAGTTTTGGCATTTATGTGTTACTAGACGATATTGTTCAATTTTGGCCACTACAATAGCGGAGGACCTTTAAAGAAGTATGTTTTTATTCAAAATAAATTTGTTTTATTGGAAGTGTGAAGTGTTTTAATGGAAATGTGAAATAATGTATAATAATTTTTTAATTAAAAGTTTTTTAGGCTAATTCAGATTGATCAGGTTTAGGGATACATTTTAGGGTTCATGTTAGGTTTAGGGATACATTTAGGGTTCAGGTTAGTTTAGGGATACATTTAGTAGATACTTTGGTCAAAAATTTTAACATTTTATAAAAATAAACCAATGGCATAGTTGAATAGAGCTAATTTTTTACAGAATTATGTTGTAGTTTTAAAGTTATGAATTTTTAAAGTACGACTTGGTTTGTCCTTTTTTAACATGGACTGCATCTCCACATTCTGTGACCTCATTCCGCCGATCGCGTCATACGCAATGACTATATAGTTTATATAAGGCATTCCCTTATCACTAAAATACTGTTTAGGCTTGACTTATTTTAAACGTTCAACTTTGGCACATGAATAATTAATTAAACCTTTCCCTGACCAATGGTTTAATAGTTTTTGCACATGGTAAACTCTTATGAATGAAACTCTGAGATAGTACCGTACTACGTTATAGCCATTATGCAAGTGGCTGTGAATGGTTGCCAATGACAACGTGTTGCACACGGAAAATTCTGATCATTTATAATATGGACTCTACAGGCTTTTTAAAGCTCAAATTAAAACATTCCAAATTAAATGTCTTCAAAATGCATTCTGAAACACAAGTTATCAAATATTTTGATGTATATAGTGGTAATAATTAAATATTTCTTAAGTATCGGCAATTTCTGCCATTAAAAAGGGGGCGTGACTCACACCATGTCGAAATTAAGCTGAGCCCCCTTATGGTGATATGGGTCACTGGCAGACCTGTTTACCCTCAAACTCTTAAAATCGTACAATATCATCACAAAATCGTTCAATACCTTAGATTTATAGTAAAAATAAACATACAGTATACATAATTTTTACACCTCAAAATCATACATTGTACGCCAAAATCGTAAGAGTAAACAGGTCTGCACTGGGAGAAGCGTAGCGAACGTGGGACACAACCTACATCAATGAGAATTGGCACAAATTTATATCAATATCTAATGCCTTACACGATTTAATATGAAAAACATGTTCCTTTTATTTCACAAAAAATGTTGTATTCGAAGATGCCTTATACCAAAGATTTTCAAAATGAAGGTCGATTGAAAAAAGCAAAATAGCTGGATGGAAATGTAGGCCAAGATGTCTTCCAAATGATAAGGCGGGAAACGGAACTCAAATATATGTCGAAAGAACTAATTTAATATTAAATAAACACACACATCGGAAAATTAAAAACTCGGATTTTTCGGCGCCGACGCCCATTTCCGATACACAAAAAGTAGTAGTCTCCCTTGTTTTATCGTGGGTCACGATAACCAAGACGGCGGCCTCGGGCTGATTTCTCTGAATTGTTTTTTTATTCAAAAGAACATTTGTTTTATGGGAAGTGTGAATAATAATAATTTTTGCGGTGAATTAAAATTGAAGTATCTACTTCTGATACCGGGTCCAAATAGTCGCAGCCAAACTTTTCATTACAATTACAGATAAGACAGTAGTAGCCGAAAAAAAACAAAAAAACTTTGATCTTGAATATCTTGATTGATGTCATGTTAATGATTATATAATAGGCACTTGGATACAAAATTTTAAAAAATTCAAATAATTTTTTTAATAGCACAGTTAGTTAGAGCTAATTTCAAATAAAAAAATGAAACCAGAATCAACTTTTTAGCTTAAGTACTTTTTGAGCTATGAATTTTTAAAGTGTGAGTTCGTTTGGTATTTTTTACTATGGACGAAACCTCCACATCTTGTGACCTCATTCCGCTGATCGCGTCATGCGCAATGACTATATACTTTATATANAAAAAATGAAACCAGAATCAACTTTTTAGCTTAAGTACTTTTTGAGCTATGAATTTTTAAAGTGTGAGTTCGTTTGGTATTTTTTACTATGGACGAAACCTCCACATCTTGTGACCTCATTCCGCTGATCGCGTCATGCGCAATGACTATATACTTTATATAAGGCAACGCATCGCCTTATCACTAAAATACTGTTTAGGGTCGACTTAGTTTAAACTTTCAACTTTGGCACATGAATAATTAATTAAAGCTTTCCCTGACCAATGGTATAGAAGTTTTTGCACACGGCAAACTCTTATGAATGAAACTCTGAGGTAGTACTACGATACAGCCGTTATGCAAGTGGCTGTGAATGGTTGCCAATGACAACGTGTTGCACACGGTAAATTCTGATCATTTATAATATGGATTCTACCGGGTTGTTAAAGCTCAAATTAAAACATTCCAGTTTAAATGTCTTCAAAATGCATTCTGAAACACAAGTTATCAATTATTTTGATGTAGATAGTGGTAATAAATTAATATTTCCTAAGTATCGGCAACTTCCGCCATTACAAAGGGGGCGTGGCCCACCCCATGGTAAAATTAGGTTGAGCGAGCTGCATGACCTGCTGCGAACGCATAGAAACATAGCGTCTCTCGTAAGACACTTATCGCTGTGAAAATCGGCTTACATGTAGATCAATAGATTCCCCAGAGGCAAAAAAAATTTGGTAGTGACAAATTTTTTCCTTCGACTTAATTTTAATGATGAAAGTTGCCTTATATTTACCAAGGATTTTCTCAAAGCTGACTGATTGTAAATGTAGATACTTCGATGAAACAAGGGAGACTACTATTTTTTTTGTATCGGAAATGGCTGTCGGCGCCGAAAAATCCGAGTTTTTAATTTTCCGATGTGTGTGTCTATTTATTATTAAATTAGTTCTTTCCACATATATTTGAGTTCCGTTTCCGGCCTTATAATTTGGAAGACATCTTGGCCTACATTTCTAGCCAGCTATTTTGCTTTTTTCAATCGACCTTTATTTTGAAAATCTTTGGTATATATAAGGCATCTTCGCATACAAAATTTTTTGTGAAATAATAAGATAAGGTCCTTTTTTATTAAATCTGTATGAGCATTAGATATTGATCTATATCTGTGCCAAGTTTCATTGATGTAGGTCGTGTCTCACGTTTGTTACACTTGTCACAGTGACCCATATCACCATAAGGTGGCTCAGCCTAATTTCGACATGGCGTGGGCCACGCCCCCTTTTTAATGGCGGAAGTTGCCGATACTTAGGAAATATTTAATTATTACCACTATATACATCAAAATATTTTATATTTTGTGTTTCAGAATGCATTTTGAAGACATTTAAACTGGAAATGTTTTAATTTGAGCTTTAAAAACCCTGCAGAGTCCATATTATAAATGATCAGAATTTTCCCTGTGCAACACGTTGTCATTGGCAACCATTCACAGCCACTTGCATAACGGCTACGTCGTAGTACTATCTCAGAGTTTCATTCATAAGAGTTTGCCGTGTGCAAAAGCTATTAAACCATTGGTCAGGGAAAGCTTTTATTAATTATTCATGTGCCAAAGTTGAAAGTTTAAAATAAGTCGACCCTAAACAGTATTTTAGTGATAGGGAATGCGTTGCCTTATATAAACTATATAGTCATTGCGCATGACTCGATCAGTGGAATGAGGTCACAGAATGTGGAGATGAAGTCCATGTTAAAAAATGACAAACCAAGTCGTACTTTAAAAATTCATAACTTTAAAACTACAACAGCTAAAAATATGATTTTGGTGTTATAATTCTGTTTAAAATTAGCTCTATTCAACTGTGCCATTGGTTTATTTTTAAAAAATGTTTACATTTTTGACAAAAGTATCTAGTAAATGAAAAAGAAATTGATTAAAATGTAGGCCAAGATGTCTACCTAATTATAAGGCCGAAAACGGAACTCAAATATATATCGAAAGTACTAATTTAATAATAAATAGACACACACATCGGAAAATTAAAAACTCGGATTTTTTGGAGCCGATTGCGAAATCCCATACTCATACACAAAAAGTAGTAGTCTCCCTTGACTTACCGAAGTATCTATATATAACTATATTTAAAATAGAATTTAAAAAAACAATAAAATTATAAACATATTCTTACTTGCTTTTAGCTTTACGTCACATTGTTATTATGATTGTTCTTCGTGTTTCTTCAAATCAACGTCATATAAAAGTCTTCAAAAAATGGCTATTTCTCGATTGATAACAATGGCTCTAAGTCTAAGATGGCATACCAACAGGAAGTATCCGTCATAATCATAGCTTGACCCAGGGCTGCCACTCACATCTTTAAAATTTCCCAAGATTTGGAGAACAAATTTCCCAAGATTTCCCAAGATCATAGAAATATATAAGAGTTTTTTTAAAAAAAGGGTTTTTCTATGTAATTAATGTAATAATAGATTGAATTAATGCCCATGAAAAACATAGTACATTAATTGTTTGAAATTTATTGAAATCTACATGCATAGGAGCCAAAATGATCAATAAATTGATCGTGGGCCCTTAAGATATAGAAGAAGAAGAAGAAGAAAAAGACATTTTAAAAAAATGTTTATCACATAAAAGAAACATACAATTTGTTTTTTTTTAAAATAATTTATAATCCAAAATATCAATACCCACTGAAGTTAGGCTACTAAATATTACCTCCGAATTCTCTGGTAAAAATATCATCTACAATACATGTGTAATAGAAGTCACTTGGAAACAAAGCTTATAAGTCTAATGAACACAGAATTCCTTTTACAAGGGCAAAAGGTTCTTGATCAAAAAATGATTTTTCTTATTGTAAGTCTGTTGATTAGAAGTGAGGTTTGCAAAGCAATGAAGCAAAATTTATTAATAATAATTGTAGTTAAAATGGATTGATATTATTATGAAAACAATAAGTATTTTTTATTTTTTTCTTGTAAATTTATATTATAACGATTTTTTCAACAAAATAACATACTTTTAAATGTATTGTTCATTTATAATCCTACAACGTAGGCCAATACTTTTAATATCTTAGTTACCTGTGTTTCAATCCACAAATATTTTTTTCCAATTGATGAAAATTAGGCTGGATTTTTTACAGATGCATTATATTTTGAATACATTGTATGAGTAATTGAAATAATCAAATTTTACTATGGCATGGATCCTTGATTGAACACTACTATCTTTCACTCTTCGGCTTGTAGGCCTACTGTTTTTCGTATGTTTGCTAATGTCTAATAAATAGCCTAATGATAAAGTTTCCGAGCCTACCCCCCCCCTTTTTAATAAACAGTCAAAACCTGGATGTAATTTGTAAATCTTCAATTTTTTAAAAAATAGAAGAGAAAATTGATTTTTTCTTTAATTATTAACTTTGTAACATTTCGCAATAATAATAACTTTAATATCAGAAGAGTTTTTATTTATTTGATGAGTCGATTTAAAATTTAAAACCAGAAAAGAAAATTAAAACAATTAATTTTTTGCTTTGTTACTTTAAAAAATTATTTTTCTTTATTTTCACTTTATTTTTTATCACATATTGTGGTTTTTTTCGAAAAATATAATAACATTTTCCCACCAGTTAAGATTTCCCAAGGTTTGCCTGATTTTCAAAATTATTCCCCAGATTCCAAGGGGGGTCGTGAATTCCCAAGATCTTTGGAAATTTCCCAAGGTGTGGTAGCCCTGGCGTGACCAACCGAAGATTGTAAAGCCGTCACGTGACCAACCGGGTCCGAATTGCCAATTGCTGCTATAGGTACCAGGTCACTCTTGGCAAGGAATATTCAGAGAAAACAGATAAAGGAAACACTCCTACAAACAAAAAAATTTTGATAATTAAAAAAAATAAATAAAGATTGATGCTAAATCCATCGGAGCCAAAGATATAACTTAAACCACATACTGGAGGAAAAAAAAAGAAACTAACTCTAAAATGTCTGTAACAATTGCAATATAAAATAACATTGTTGGGCATAATAAGAAAAGATAGAAGAGTACCTGGAGTAGGTCGATAGCTAAATAAATAAGTTATTAAATTGAACAAGGTATGCTATGAAAACAATGCACAGAAAGAAGATGGCGCAAAGCAAAAGCTGAACAATTATATTGTGCATTTTATTAAGATTTTACAATTTTGGGAATTTTCATATTTTGGCGTGAATACAATGTGAAAATGGCGCTTTTGCGCCAGGCTTCATTATAATGGAAATGGTAGGCCTACTTATCCTAATTATTATTATTGCGTCCTGAACTATTTATCACGTATTACCTTTAGTTTAATTAAATTATAAAACTTGATAATCATTTGAAGAAATATTTGGTGTGTGCATAGTTGAGTTATTTATAATTATAATTATCATTAGATATAATTTATAAAATACTATATACCCCAAAGGTATAAATATTTTAGAAATTATTTTGGTCCGGTTGGATAAATAATTTTAAGATAGTTGCAAACAGCAAGGCGTGGTAGAATTTTTTGGGAGAAACAACGGAAGAAGTTTATAGAACAGCTTATAGTTGCTACTAGCTCAACTGGGTGCAGTTCAGCACCATTATATACACGAGACACTCTTCATATCAGTAATAATAATAATATAAATAAACATAGATCAGAAAATACAATAGATCTACCATTAAGGCAAAGTGATCATTCTTTTGATCAGTGTTTAGTGTACTTCAAATGATGACTTTGTAACGTTTGGATGCAAATGACTCCAAATCTATGTCGTAATCGAGATCGCGCGTGTTTTAAAGACATAAAACAATATAGGAATAGAGTAAAAGTGATGAAAATGAACTACCCGGTATTTTATTCTTAAATTCATACAAAGCAACGAAAAATAATAAAAAAACTGGGACTGGGTTGGCTTTAAAAACTAAGTTGCTTAAAAAAATTTTTTTCCTTAGCAGCAGAGCAATAGTTCTTACAAACATAGGTTTTTGTTAACAAACGTGTAGACATTGGAATCATTAGACGCAAATTTAACATAGACTGTCCTTGAAAACTCATGCAATTTATTTTGAAAAAAATCTTGAGTCGTAACAAACAAAGTCTCCAAAAAGCTCCAATATGAAAATTGTTATAGTATTTAAGTTTTAAGATGGGTTGTAATAACTATCACAAGTCTTTCTTCGAGGGTATTGGAACTTAAAGAATCAACAGAAATATTTGAGAGTTCTAATAATGGGACATTTTATGTCTTGAATATTTGGTAAATATTTGAAACGATATCTGAAGTTAAGACGTTGTTCCAAAAATCGATTTCAGACGCCAACAACAAATCCAAGATCACTTTTCTTTTCAGTCATGTAGGCCTATACTAATCGCCATTTAAAAATAATTGTCCAGCAAATTAAAAAAAACACAACATTTAATGTGGTTTGATAGAAATTAAATGGATTTCAATATTTTAATATTAATTATAAAAATAATAAATTAAATTTTAGGATAATAAGTTAATTTTATATAGGAGAAAAAGTCATAAAAATTTTTACATTTTCAGGAAGTAACATTTATTTTATCTCCTATTTTGTATGCTTCTTATGGTATACCATTAGATCAAATTAAAAATAAGAGGGAGTGGTAAAAAACTTAATTAAAAAAGACAACAGAAAAAATTAATTTATTTACTTAGAAAATGTGTTGAAAATATTTTCTAGCTTTAGATTTTACTATGCACCGCTTTCCGGATGTCAACTTTTTAAAAATGGCGGTGTGCTTAGGATAAGTCACTTCATTTTACCTCACACATTTATATTACAATTTATTGTTAATCAAATTACGTAAAAAAATGTTCAAAAAGAAGGCTGATGTTGACAAGCATGTTAGTGCTGTTCTATCACGTAAAAGAGATGAAAAAGAGGTATATATTTATCAAATTTATTATTGGTAAATTTTGTCAGTGTTCGTTTCACTTTTTAATTTTAAGTCATTAAAAATTAGCCTCGTTTATAAAAAAAAAAAATTAAAAAGAAAAATTGAAAAACTAGATTTGGTTCTGATTCCCTAGCTAACCTTTTTAGTCTTTAAATTAAATTACTAAGTCTGTCCCTAAATTTCAAAATATATTTTTTGTCTTAAGTTTAAAATAAAAAAAATCTTTAGGCCTAACAGTTTAAATGCAATCAACATGTAATTTTTTTGTTTTTGCCTTTACAAATAATAATTATTTCCAAATTTTTTTGCACATGATTTTCTCAACATACCTGGAATAAAATTATCCAAAATAAGAAGTCTTGATGTAATGTAAAATTTATATTGTTCTTTGTGTTAGTTATTAGATTAGGAATGTCTCCTGAAAATTTGTTGCAATTATCTTTAAAAATAAAAATGTTGTGGACAAAATAATGCAGAAATGTGAAATTTGGGTCACACGTTTTGGAGGTAAAATATATAGATTATATAAGGGGCATAAAAAATTTGACAAATAAAATCAAAACTCCACTTCTATAAAAGATAAAAAGATGAAATTGGTGTTGTTATAAAGCTTATAGCTAGCCCTTTAAAATGATGTATCATTCATGGTAATCTGACTGAGAATATTTAAATTTTGTGTCAAAGTACCTACTTCTATCATTTAAAATATTTTTGAGCTAGTAATATGAATTTTCAGGTCAACTTACGCTTTACGGCCCCATGATTGATTCCCCTTTTAGTTTGTCAATTGTTTTTAGAGTTAACGCTCACTTTTTGTATATTAAAACTGAGATGAATTTTATTTTTAATTAATATTTGGTCAATTAATACATTCTGCGCCACTCATTTCCCAGTGTTTTTTAAGCTAATTTTTTCTCCATGACATCCTTTGGGTTAACCCACCATTCCTTGTGTGTATTATCTTTCTCCATGTATTATTGACCTTCCTATTTATTTCCTGGCAACTTTATGTCCCTCAAATATGGGATAAGAATCAGCCATGTCAACAAAATTTAGTCTCCCCTACACTTACACTCAAATTATCCCAAATGTTCTCAGTTGAGTTATTGTTTACATATTGCAGATCACAATTTTAGCCATTTATTAGATATATTTTAGACTGAGTTGGGGTGTTGCCTGTAAAAGACTGGATATAACAAGCATCAAATTTATTGTACATGTACATTGACACAATAACAAGTAGAGCCCTTGGAAACCACAATAATTTCAAGGTCACATCTTTCTGACCTTTCCCCACCATTTCACTTCTTCATGTTTTTTCCAGTCTTTGTCATTACTCTTAGGCACTCAATGCTTTGTTTCATTAGTTAAAAGTAAAATAATTCCCCATAAAATAAACATTGCACTGGTATTAGAGCTCATTTAATATTTAAAAAAATGGAACTAAGATCCATGCTAACAGTTTTTTTAGCCAAATACCATGTACATTTTTAAATTCCAAGTGAGTTCGATTTTTGTTATTTACATCTATGCATTGCACCTCCACCTGTTGTAACCTAAATCAGTTGTTTTCATTCCATGATGGTACTTTATTATTTTATAACTAAATAATTTTAAATCACTTAAATATTAACCTAATAGAATTTAAAAAAAAAAATGTATTTTATTCAGTAGTCTAATATTTCGTGAAAAAACTTTTTCTAAATAGTCGTATAAATTCAAAGATGCCATAGTAATTTATTCCCAAGCAATGTGACCAACAATTACTTACATCAAACCAGTACCTTCAGAAATGTGTTTTGTGTTTGAAAAATGTATTGGCCAAAAACAAAAAGGACATGCCTAGGAGTGGTACAAAACTCATGCTATAGCAAGAAAAACTATTTAAAGCTACTTAAAAATTCAACCTATTATTTTGTATAGTAATTAGTTGTTTTGGTTCAGTAATAATTAGGAAGTAGATGGTTTGCTTCTTAAGCTCAGTCCTTTTTCTTAACCTCAAACTTTCAAGTATAATACTTTTAAATTTGAAAAATGTTGATATTATATAATTAGAGGAACCATTGGGGTTGTACTGATTATTCTGACAGATTTATCTGCTGATGATGCTCTTTAGATATGTGATGTAAATTGTAAGGAAACCTTGTTTGTTCTCTGCTAAACCTTCAATCTATATCTGGAATTCACTAAGGAAGCAACTCAGGCGATAACACTTTCTTGGTTATTATCTTGTTCTTTTATTGGGCTGATACTTCGCTTATACCTTCTCTCCGTCTCACACTCTGACAGTCCTGTACTCCTACCGTCGGAGCTCTCCCTGACTGTCCGCTTCTTTGTCAGGCTGAGTTCTGATTAGTCCTGTCTAAAGGTCCCTATTTATAAGTCCCTGAATTAGTCGCTGTGTCACTAGAGTTCCCCCCATGTGGCGTTAATCTTTAGCTACATCTTTGGCACTAGAATCTCTTCTAACGCCTTCCGTCGTTTAAATGGACATTAACTGATCACTGGACTCACATAATAGCCTCGACACGATGTTATCTGCCAAGCTACAACAATTGGTCGGTTGGTCAGCTTCTGGCAGGTCCGGGCTGACACTAAAATCTGTTCCAACGCCCCCTGCCGTTTAACTAGCCATTACCCAACCACAAGAAGCATTCGCAATAGCGTCGTCACGGTTTTATAGCTACACCCGCTGGTCAGTTTGTCGGTTATCCCACTGTGAGATTCCCCCACCCCTGTCCCACACAGGTTTGAACTCTTCACAAAATCTAATTATTTGAAATAATGTACCAGCAACATAGCAGAAGGAGAGAGGTGCAGTAGCCTCCCTAATATAAAAATTATTTGCTTTTTTTAAAAAGCCAAATGCACATAAATTCAAATAATATTTTACAATTATAATATGAATAGTTGGGAATATGAAGAATTTTAAGTCAACTGATGCATGTGCTCAAATGCGAGTTTACCAGGGTACCTCAATTTGACAGCCTACTCACCTCCGTCTACTTTAAACCTACTGACAGCCTCCAGCTATTTTTACCCTAAATCCTGTATTCTCTTTTCACTATTACTTTGTTGTCTTTGCCAGTCTGAGGATGACTTTTGGGACAATGACTTGAGATGACCAACCCTTTTTGGTGTGGGTTCTACCCGGAGATAGTACTTTCATTAGCCCTTCAAAGGGTTAAAAATGTTACCCTTGCTGATGCCTTCAGGTCACATCCTAATGAGAATGACAACAGGACCAAACTTATTCTTACATATTATCTTCACAATCTAATAGCCAAATGTGTTTTCCTTAAAAATGGTGCCATTCTCCTCGCAGACCCTGGCGCCCTAGAGATTCTCTGTTTCTCCACCTCGCATTGTTTTCAGGCGTGATTGAAATCTGCGAGACCTCCTTGTGCGAATTTGCCTCAACGCTGCCCCTTACACTTTGGGACCAAGCCATGTGGTCACAGGCGTTGCTACACCTGCGCTTCCGCCATCCAGACTTAATATATTCCCTTCCCCTAAGGGCTGTTTTCAGATAAGGGACGGTTTCCTTTTTACTAGCTGCAACATTGCCTTTGCAATTGTTTACACCCGCTGCCAGATGCCGTATACAGGTGACACAGGGCGCCAATCCTCTGACATATGTGCTAAACACCTACGTAATATTATGCCAGATAAGTAGTGTTCTGTCTCTAAACACTTCAATAGAAACAACCAAGGGATCTGCAGATTTTACGGTAAGTGCTGTTGGGACCTGCACTTACACACCAAGCTTGGTGAATTAGGAAAACAAGCTGATCCAGACTTATGGGACCACATGACTTGAATGTTATGATCTCGTTCTCTTGTGAAACCTTTTCTCCACCCCCTCCTTGTTACAACAAATCACAGTGGTCAGTGGACTCTTTTCCTGCATTCTTTCTTTTTTGGCTGTATTTAATCTCATCTACTCATTTTCTGTCACATTCCACTTGCTGTCCTCTCGGATACTCTCGGAAAAGCAATTTATATTTGTTTGATAATTAAATAATGAAAATTTTGAAAATCCTGGTTTTAGTAAATCCAATCCCAGTATTTTGAAGCATTAGTTTTAGTCTTGTATCTCGGTATTTTCCATAGTCAGGATTGCGGTTTGCGACCCTTAATTAAAACTAATAATCGTTTAATCTCTTCAGAGAAATGCTCAAGGGTTTCAGATTGCAAGGCTCTACACAGAGGTGAAGGATTATAGCTCTGCTAAAAAGTAAGATTTGTCTTACAAACCTTGATGCTAAATACATAACTAATTTGATAAAAAATATGTAGACATTTCCCTAAACTCAATGCCAATGTATTTTTTGTTATAAATATTCAACATTACATATTATTTATATTCCTTCTACAGATATCTAGCTGGGTTTCTCTCTGTCAGAGAAACTGTACCGCAGGCTCATCAGCTGATGGGAGAGATCAATGAGGCTCTCGACAAAAAGGAAGAGGCAATTGAAAATTATAAAAAGTATATTTATTTCTGATTTTATAATCTATTGTAAAGTGATCGTTCTATTTCTTAACAACATAACAAGATTTTAACGTACAAATTTTATATGCACTGAATAATACACAATTTTTTTTTCAGAGCTCTTGATCTTGGTGGCTTTGGAGCTTCAAATAGATTGCTTGTTAAAAAGAGTAGGTATTTATTGCATAAAGATAAAATTACTTTAATGACTCTGTGACTGATTGCCCAACCCATAAGTTACAACCCAAGAGTTTTCTTGGGGTTCCCCAGGTGAAATAATAAACTCAAATAATAATGATTTAATATCTGTTTCTATTTTTAATTGTTGTCATAAAGTTGGAATAGTATAATGCTCCTATTTGCATCTACACATCTCTGCCCCAAGTTAAAATAATATTCAATAACATACTGCAGAAATCTATTTTTGATGAGTTTCATTTGAACTTATTAAAAATACTTTAAAAAAAAAAAAAAAAAAAACTATGTTATGGTCATTGGTCACTTCACTTCAGTTAAATAAATAATATTAAATAACATACTGCAGAAATCTATTTTTGATGAGTTTCATTTTAACTTATTAAAAATACTTTAAAAAAAAAAAAAAAAACTATGTTATGGTCATTGGTCACTTCACTTCAGTTAAATAGGGTCTCAACTCAAAAAGGTTTGGGAACTTATGCTTTAGTGCAGCTTATAAATTTTAAGAATAAAGTAAAGCCTTTGTTTGAAAATTGTGACCCCTTTTTTCTTGTGGGACTTGGTTTTATAGCAGGTAGTTTTCACTTTGTTGATTTATTTCAGGGGCACTAAACCTTTTTGCAACGCCCCCTCTTGATTTAAAATATTTCCTGCAACTTGATTTGAAAACATGTTTCCTGTAACCCCACAGGATAATAAAAGCTTGATTTTTCTGGGTCTCCTACCATCCCCTGATAGTGCCCCCCTGCATTTACGCCCCATTAAGAACCTCTGATTCATTGTTTGATACAGTTTAATATTTTTTGGGTACCATTTGCCCCTCTTTATTTCAGTTTGTGAACTATACTGTGACCTTGGCACAGACGTGCAAAGAATGAAGGTGGGTATTTCTGTTCAAGTGCACATAATCAGTGACAAAGCTAATGTGTCCATTTGCTATTATGTTAATTGTACAAATGAATTATCTTGTGACGTTCTTATTTTTAGTCTCCACTCATTTTTTATTATAGGTAACTTCTTTATCTCTTCTCTATAGTTCTGGCTTGAAAAGTGTGAGACTTTATTTCCTAAAAGTGACATAGTTTACAGGCTGAAGGTAAGTTGATTTGATTCTTATGAATAACAATGCTGCTGTATTTAGAAAAACTACTTTTCTGATTTTTCAAAACATTAATTTCTACATTACTAAGAAATAGTACAATTTTTAAAATTTTGAACTGGACTCCAGAAAAATAAATGGTGTGATATGAAAACAAGATGGAGCCTTGATGGCACAGATTCTATTCCTATTTAACTTATTTGTTTCTTTGCAGTCTTTTAATCACAGCAGACTTTTTTCTATTAGATATTACATTTGGAAAGAACTTGAATAGACTCTTAAAATATTATATGTTGGCCAGGAATACAGAAATTGAGTCTGTTTCAGCTTACACGGTTTGAGTAAAAACTCTCATTTTCTGTTTTTTTTCTCAGGAACGAATAGCTGGAACTGTCAATGGTCATGAAGATGATAATAGCAAAGAAATGGAAAATCTTGTTGTATCTGAACTAGTGAGTCATAGTTATGTGTTTTATATTTTATTTTTGTTTGTTCAGTGCACGAGGCTAATGATTGTATTAAATTTTAACAAATGTTGCCATAGTGGAGCTTAATCAATATACACCATCATCAATATACACGATCACGTTGCTTAATTCTTTAAGATCAATCAACCAACAAACATAACACTGCGCATCAAGCTGCTGAACATGTACATGCAGTCTGGTAAACTAGAGGAGGCTTATGAAGCTGCAGTTGCCACAGACCTCACAACTGCCTTTGTGGAACATCTTCAGTGGTTTGAAACTCTGGAAACCATCTTCAAAGTAAGAGAACATATTAGTTTAACAGACCTGTTTACCCTCAAACTCTTAAAATCGTACAATATCATCACAAAATCGTTCAATACATTATCTTAATAGTAAAAAATAAACATACAGTATATATTGTGTATATACCTCAAAATCGTACATTGTACGCCAAAATCGTGAGAGTAAACAGGTCTGGTTTAATAAACTATGAAATAGTACTTGACTCTTGTTATTCGCAAAATATTTTGTGTATGCATAATTATTTTAAAAAAAATATTTTTAATAATCGACATGTGTATCCAGGAATACATAAAGAAATTCCCTGACTCTGAATCAGACTCCATGTACAACCAACATTTGTTACACATCCTGAGAAATGTGACCTTTCTCAGTATGGGGAGTAAAGAGATTGTGGAATGTTCCCAAGCTCTGGCCAGGTAAAGTGACTGTTGAGAAATAAAATATCAATTTTTTTCACTTTCGTTAACCTTCATTAGTAGCATTATTATTATTGTTAAATTTGTCATGAAATTACCCGTCTTATGCATAATTTTAAATAATAGTAGCATTGTGTCATATATAAAGTATGCACCAAAAGTACTGAAACTCCAGTATCTTGAATTTTTATAGTATATGCATTGGTCAGTGATGCATAGCTCCAGTGGCCACATGTTCCAAGAAGTGAGAAAGATGTTATTTTTGGCCGTTTTTGTTGCAAATGGATCTCTTGATGGAGAAAAATATAGTCATAATTCATTTTCTCTCGTAACAAAGTGATAAACCGATTATAAAGGTGGTTCGTGTCTGAATAAAGGTGGTAGATCAATTCCAAAAGAGATTTAAAAAGACGGCACCAAGAAATGCAGATATATTTTCTTTTGTTGCAAAAATACCATAATGGAAGTGCACTGTGTCATTTAATATAGGAGGAAATCTGATCGACCAGTATGTTTCTCGATAATAAGAAGCAAGTTCGTGTTCTCTGGAAGGTGCTGTATTCATCCTTTGAAATGAACATCAGTCATATGTCCATTTTTATTTAAGGACATAGATGCATTTGTTCCAGATACCGGTTGGACAGTGCTTGGCGAAGCCATATATGTGACCCAGGATGATGTTTGTTGAAATGAGGAATGAGTGTTTCTCAGACAGGTTGATCAGACTTTGCCATTTGTTGACAGAAAACCTTCCCGGAACCTTTACTTTGGGCCCTTTAAAAATAATAAATCAATCTCTCTTGGCTTTCTTCTTATGCCTTTTTTAAAAACACAGTCACCACTTACTGTCGCTAACATTTGAGAGAAATTATTGCTCATCAATGAATTTTTTTTCCTATTTCTAATAAAAACTGCCCAACATATAATCCTTTTCACTTCTGTGGTCACGTGGCACGTGGAACTATGCATTTTTGGCAAACACTAGTACGAATTCAAGGTGCAGGACTTTAAGTACTGCTAGAATTGCTGTATGCTGTATTATTCAACTGTAAACAACTGTATAAGCTTAATCTGATTTTAATTTTATAGATTTGACAAACAGTTAAAATTTGTATATACTTTGCCCAACAACGATGAGACGTGGACAGTCTTTGTAAGAGAGATGAAGGGTCAGATGTTCTTCCTTGCTGGTTTGTTGCTGTTAAAAAGAGCTAAGGCTGTGAGTTAAATTTATAACTATTTTGCAGCTATGCAATGGTATTCATAATTGCAAATCAATTAATATTTCATTATTAAATCTGATGCAAAATAATAATTTAATGTGTCAACTGAATCTCCCATACCAGGGCTCCATACAGTGGCAAGAGGTCAACCATCTGGCTGGGTCTTGTTTTCTAGCCAGTCGTAGTGTGGACCCTCTAGATGCTCAGGCTCCATGGTTTGTGACTGCACCGCATGATCACAGCAAATTCTATAACTGGTGGTACCTTCAGAGTTATGACAGGCTTTCACAAGTTGGTAGGTTAAAAATAAATAACTGAGTTTGTTTTCGCATCTTTAATATAAACTGTGCTTATTATATCGTAGCAAAATGCTTGGTGCACACAAAAAAAAAGTCAATTGGTTATGAGTATGCCAGCGTTCATCCATCATTGCCTTTGTTCTGAAATGCGACATGAACGTTAAACATTACCATTCGCAGATATTATTCGTATACCCAATAGTTAATTTGTGATGCTGAATATCCTCCTGCATTTATCTTAACATATTAATAGTTTTACAAAGTACGTTTATATATTTATTGTTAATTCCTTCCTCCTCTTCCCCCCACCGCCACCACTTTTCTAACTGAACTACCTTTACACAAGTGTTTACGTGGAAACGGCTGAAAAATAGAAATGCAGATAATTATATTTCTCAGCCAATGTCCAACTTATGTTATTGTATTTTAGGTATGTTGAGATGTGGACTTGCTTATTTATTGTTTCCTTTCCGTTTGTAGGTCACATGCTGATACAGTTGTCACAAAGCGATCTTGTTGACTGGAGCCATACTGTCAGACAGCAGACGATGACAGCATCAGGCCATCAGAGAGTATTCAAGGCCCTTTATGCGCCAAGAGATATGAAAGAACAAGGTCAATCATCATTCTTTTACCAGGCCAGGGAGATGGTGGATGAATCAGGCCAGAAGGAGCCCCTTACAGAGCGACACATGCTTGAAATTGACAGAGGTGAGCTAAATTAAGGTTTCATTAGTTTGCTGTTTATATGAATAAAAATTTCATTTGAAATATATGGAGGTTCTCATCTAAAATTTTAAAAATATTTAAATTCTCATTTGTTTTGATTTAACTTAATATTGTTTTGAATGAATAAATCTTCCAGAGGCAAAGCTTTTAAAATTAAACAAATTCTAGTAGTATTACAAAATGTTTATTCATCTTATATTTATAATATTAAATTTTTGTTTGCTTAATTATATGTATGAATTAATGATACATTTTTAATTCCATCAGTGGCTTTTCAAGTTCACCTGAGCAATCTCTCCCACTTAGTGTGGCTGTGTCTTCAGAGATATTCACCAGACATGAGTGCACAACCAAACTGTGAGCTTTTAATTTTTGAAACATATTCAGTTATGAATTCATTTGCATGTGCGTTTATAAGCAAATTATTTTTTATTAACTATTTTTTAGAAGTTTCTACACCACAAATCTTGCTGAGAGTCATCTTATTAAGAATTATGTCAACCATTTTATTTCAGTATTTATAGTGGTTAATATTTTTTACGAAAAATTTCTTTTTCCAAAAAGCATATTAGAAAATATATATAAATATTTAAGGGTTTTGTATCATAACTTGTTTAATTACATTTCTTTACAGATCATTTCAACATCATGGAAAACATTCAATACAGCAATAAAAAGATGGAGGACACTGGTGCTGAGTCCTTGAGTCAACTGGATATATTGGTAAATATCGATACACCTTTTCTCTAAAGATTGTATAGCAAAAAGCAACTTGGTTGATCACTTTGCACTAAATTTAGTGTACAAATTTTTTCACATTCATAAAGCTCTATATAAAGAGATCTTGTACAATTTCTAGGTTTTCCTCTTGGCAACTGTTCGATGTGCAGCCAGCGCAATCACAGAAAATGTTTTCCTATATGATGACCGCACGGGTCGACCTACACTTTTACCAGTGTGCTTAAGTAAACCATTGTGCACTCCTGAACAAGGGGAGTGGTGGACAGCAGTTTACAAGTTCTGTACCAATTCTGTCAAGTAAGCTCAGCATCTACTAACAGTATTATTACTGAGGACTTCAACTTTTCAAGGGTCCTTAAGTTTTGATGGTTTTATTAAAAATGGAAATACAATGATTAATCCTGTTAAATTAATTTTCATTAATTGATCAACTATCCTCATATATATCAGAGTGTTCAATCCATTTATATTGACTTCTTAAGAGTATTTTTAAATTTCAGTTTAATTTATATGAAAAAAAATATTTAATTAAAACTAAATACCTCTTTTGATTACCGTCATATTTTTTGGTCAGTATCCCAATAATACATGAATATTTGTGTTAAATTTTAAAGTTTAAATGGTAAGATGACTTATTCTTGTCATCTTGTTAATTTAAATAATTTTTAGTAATGATAACTTCTGGCTTTTACATTTTTGTATGTCTAGGGATGACTTTTCAAAATTGAGGCGCATACTGATACGAGGCATAGAGACAGTGCGTTTGATTGGATCTCATGGTATGTCCATCCCCTTGACAGCTCACATAGCCCGGTCTCTGGATGCAAAGGTATGACATGAAGAAAAAAGGGACATTTAGCTAGATGAGGTATGCCCAAATTTTTGTAAAACAGTAGAGTTGTTTCTAAATTAGATTTCAGTCATATGAGTAGGACTAGTCAAAATAGATTCAACAATATATTTAAAAAATGTATTCTCTTAATCTAAATAATTTCTTTCCTGTTGATTCAGAACCAACCCATTTGCTCTTTTCTCTCTGAAAATAAATAACTTTCTTACATGGTCGCACACATAGAATGCTATGTTTTATTAAACTTTTCATAGGACATAATGTTTTATTCATCTTCTCGTTTCTTTTTTAAAATGTAATTTTAGGAGTGTTATTTAAAGATAAATTCCTTTTTCTTTTAGATAAAAAGTGTAAAAGAGGCTGAGTTTGGATGTCGGTGCTCAGCTGCAGAGTTGAATGCATTGGAAATCAGGGCAGCCTTTTACTGGGAGAAGACAAAACAAGCTCTGGAAAAACTTCAAAGGTACTGAAGTTGCTGTCTTTTGCATACTATTCTGAGGACACGTACTACTTTTCTAGAGTAATGTCTGAGTAAAAAATAAGTACATAAATTTATAAATGAAGTTCTTTTTACATTATTTTATTTTACCATCTATCTAATTTTTTTCCCCTCTAGGAATCAACACATTCCTATTTCTAAAAACCGACTCTTTAAAGAGGCCGGTGACCAAGAACTCCCACCTCGCCTGATTGACAAGTTTACAGCTGAGACCACATTTGCTCTGTCTCTAGTTGCCATGAACAGAGGCCAGTATGAGGCAGCCCTAGAAGGCTTTCACAATCACAGGTCACCATGGGCTAAATACCATTCTGCTCAGGTTGGTTTTAGAGGATCTCTCTTTAACCCTTTACAGTCCAAGCCTATTCAGCCTTGTCTACTCCCAGCACCCAAGCAAAGGGACATAACTCCATTTTGAATGAAGGTTCTTTATCTAATTAATTTACAGAAAATAAACTAGAAGCAAGAAAATAAAATAAAAAATACCTAAATACAAAGAAATGATTAAAGCAAAAGTTACACCTAAAAATAGTTTCAGAGACCCTCCCACTCATGAAATAGTGAAGCTTCATTAGGCCTAAGTTCTTTCAAAAGTGTATCCAAGGCTTAGATAGCTATTTTTTACAGCGAAAAAATCGCGACTTTTATAAAAATCATAGAAAATCAGCCCCTAAACACACAGCGGTCAAACTAGTATCAAAATAAATGCCGACAACGAGGCTTTCATCTGGTTGAATTATAAATAGTAATGCGCAATGGATTTCCGCTGTGCTAAGAACGAAAGTAAACAACCTCGAAACGGGCGGGTTTGGCCGCAACGGACTGTAGGCTTAAGGAAAAAATCGGCGTATTTCGGGCGCATCGGACTGTAAAGGGTTAATTTTGCTGGCATAGAATAATCTAAAGAATGAATTTATGAAACTTTATGCTTTAGTCTTGCATTTTTGTTGATTTTTTAAATAAAATAACTCATTTAATTTTACATTTTGCATTTTGTAATGTTAATATAAAGGATTGTTAAATTTTTGCCTTAAAATGTTTAAGCAGTCATATAAACCTTGTTGAGATAAGTTGCAATTGCCATCTTTTATTATTTGACTTTGTTTTTCCATCGATTTAGATCTACAAAATACTTGCAGAGCAGGAGAACAATGTGTTCTCATCAGATGAAACTAGCACAAAGAAACAGGCACTGCTTCTAAAGGCTAGGGACTGTCTTTATGATGTCTTAGACCGCCTCAGTGGAGACAAGTCTCATGTGAGTTGAGGTTTACAAAATTTTTCTCAAGAAGAGGTTTTGTAGACATTGGTTGTTAGGAAATAGTTTTTTTCCTTATTTCTTAGCGGGGACAAAATGTTTTTTAAATTAAATTTTAAAATGGCTAGTAGTATTTGTACACAGTTAAAACAGTTGGAAAAAGGGATATAAATTTAAAACAAATGTGCTGTATTTTTGGGCGTACAAGACGCTCCCCTAATTTTCCTGTTATAGGGTTTGGGCTATACTCGCCGTATAAGACTATTCCTCTTCCAACGCACACCAAATAAAAATTAAAAAAACATCAGAAAGGAAGGATAATACAATAAACCCATGGGAGCTGCTTTGTTTTCTAAGCTTTTAACCAAACTGGAACTAGAGGGGGCCTGTCCCTGAATTTTTCGCACACTGATTTCTCGCTTATAAGACGACCCAAGATTTTCATGGGTTAAAAAGTTGTTTTATACGCCGGGAAATAAAGTATATATTTTGCAAGAGATAACTCGGCTAAAAGTGTTCTTTAAAAAATTTGATTGATAATGTTTATTCTATTTATTTTTCCAATCAGAAACTAAATGCTCTGGTAGCAAGGGACTTGGAGGACATTGACACTCAGTTGCAGGCATTAGAGTATGGTAAGAGTCACTTACACTTTATAAGATCTGACTCTTCAAGTGCTCTGTAAATCAGTTGCTTACGACCATCTATAAAATTGTTAAGGACTATTCGCAAACTTAGGATTAGCTGAAAGTCTTAAATAACTAATGGTTAATTCAGCTAATGTAAATTTCAGCTCCTTTTTTTTTGAGTAATCGTGACAAATATAAATTTTCTTTCTGATCAGCAGATGATAAAGATGGCAGCACCAATAGCTCTTTCCACACCCCATCAAAATTTCCCCCAGACATCCGACCAAGCTCAAACACCAATGGTATGGTCCACAGCACCCCCAGGAACCCCATAGCAACATCAGCATTTCCCGATCATGATACGGGGCATACAAGGGTCAGTCATTTAATTTGTACTGTTTTTTTTTTTTTTTTTTTTTTAAGAGTGCACTCTATGACCTTAATAACATTTTAGTTATCCTATGACCTTACATTTACACAGTGACATCTCATTCACCATGTTGCAGTGGCACGGTCAACAAATTTTTTCCTAAAATATTCAATTGGAATCCCCTTTTCAAGGTGCTGTGGGAACGTAGCACAGGGAAAACCTCATATTTTTATTTCTTTATTGATATTGCAAAAAAAATGTATTAGGTTGTTTGGATGAAGGCTTAAATTTAATTAGGAATGTCTTATTCCAATTTTTTACGTAGTTACAGTAACACTTCACAAAGGGACTTGACATCACTGGTATCTTGTGGGTGCCTACTATTACGATTGTGAAAATTCTTTTAGTCCGCACCAGAACCTATTGTACCTCAGTGTAATGAGATGAAAAGCTATTTTAATTTTATCAATGTTTTTTTTTTTTTTTCCAGCTGAATACCACTGAGCCAATCCGTGCCACGAGGGATCACAATGTTTCTTCTACTAGTGAAAACGCTGACAGACCCAGGCCATCGCCTGAACGTCTTGACTCCCAGATCAGGTCTCTGAGCTACAGCCAGACATCACTTTTTAAAGTGGTGTTGGACAGGAATGAAGAGCTGATCATAATTAATGGAAAGATGATGGAAGAGCTGCGAGACAACAACATCCAGCTGAGAACCGTGCTGTCTGAGAACAAATCTCTCATGGATGAGCTGAAGGTGGGTGATATTGGCCAGTCAACTGAAACATATGCCAGGGGTGTCCAAATTGTGTCGGCAGAGAACCAGAACAATTATTGTGAACTCTTTCTTGGGCTGCAGGTGCTAAATCATGTATTTGTTATTCTTAATAATTTTTCTTAACTTAGTCCACCTCCTATTATTTTTCCATACTCGTGCGGTAAAATGAAGACAGTCAATGTTTTATAATGAATATATTTGTTGCATGGAATGAAACATGAATAAAGAAACAAACAAAAACTACATGCAAAGAAACTGAATAAGAGTCTAACGCTAATCTAAACTAACTAGTGTAAACCTCACAGTAATACTAAAGAAATACTAGTAATAATCCAGGTTCTTGGAGTTATGAATATGAATGGGAAACATCTATACTGGTTGTAAAGCACTTGAATGTGCATACCATGTCTGCTAGCATCTATTCATCTCTGGATATCTTTCTACTTCGTTGGAGAATACAACCAGAAGATATACTGGTTGATTTAGCTTAGCCTGATGCAGTTCTGGGTCAGTTTCTGATGCTGTAAACAAGCTTTCAAGTTCAAGCTAGCTTAGGATGCTAGTCGGCTACCTTGGTGTGGCTTGCATTGAGTCATAACACAGCCTTGATGGTTGTGGCATATACTGGGAGTTTATCACGTGACTGGCCAGTGATCTGCTGGTTTTGAGTTCAGTGCTAGGGTGGTTTTGGAGAGGTGGGGAGAGAGAAAGCTATTCTTAGCAGTTGGCTATACACTTAATATGCATTATTTAGGGGAGTGTGAACTATACCTAGCAGCTTGGTATACATTCATAGACACTGTTCTGGATTGTGAGCTATACTTAACAGCTTGCTATACATGTCATGGGCATTATTTAAGAGGGTGTGAGCTATACCTAGCAACTTGCTATACATATCATAGGCATTATTTAGGGGGGATAAATAAACCCAACTGTAATGAGACATAACATTACAATAATATTTACACATGGTCTATTTACTTATTACACATTTTATTTGTTGATTTGACTAGGCAGTGCTTCTTACCATTATACTCTGAATTGAAATAAAGACAAAGATCATTAGGTTGAAAAATAAATAAATGTTTATTTTAATTTTTTGAAATAATAATATTGGAAGATATATTTATTTATAAGTCTGCACCTAATTAAAATATTCTAAATTATCATGTTGTAGCTACTTATCGCCACTGAATTTTTATAAAATTTTTAAGTGGAATATTTCTTTTAAAGGGGCAATATTGTTTAAATCAATTATCATTTGACAACTGTCACACAATTAATTATTAGTTAAAGTTTTGTTGATCAGTAGATTATGTTGGATTTTAAAAAAAAATATTAAAAAATCATAATTTGTTTTTTCTCCTTTAGGTGTCCTTGACAGAAAATAAGGAAATGATGAAACAAATCAAGGTATTAGATTTTCTAAATTTGTTAAAACTAATCTTAAATTAAAATAAATTTCAATTTTTAACTGGTTGCGGAAACTGGTGTATTTAAATCCAATAAAATTATTATTTGATAATAAATGTACCACGTTTTAATTTTTAAAAAATCTAAACAAGCATGAATTTATTTTTGTTTCAGAATGAACTTGGTACCCTAAAGACTAACATCCTCACGGCACCACCTCCAATCCAAACTGCACCTCTCTTTATGCCACAAATGCCAGCTTCTGCTCCACCTCGTGGGCCATTCCCCGGCTTCCCTCCCCCTGCCTACGGTGGCTACATGATAAACTCTCCTGTGCCACCCCAACCTCCTCTTGGTGCCGGGCCGCAGTATCGCCCCTCTGGACTTCCTGGTTCAAGGTCATCCAATGTAGGGAAGTATCGGCCACAGTCGGAAGAAGACGAGGAGGAGGAAGATGACATGAGTAATATTGAAAGAGAGTATTTTGAAAATGAACAGTCTTACACCCAATATTACACACCTGAATCGCAGATTATTCAGGTAATATCTATTGACATGATTTGATGGTTTTAATATGCAAGTACTGTGGAGAATTTATGAGTGCCCAGAATATGCCTGTTTAATCATTAAAACAGGCAGCTTGTCAAATCTGAACTTTCCAAATTTAAGATATTTTATAAAAAAAATCATTCTAAAATTGAGTTTCAGGAAAAGATTGAATTATGGGCCATTTATGATAAAAAAAAAAAATCTGTTCAATTTTTTTTTAATTATCAGGATTGCCATCCAGGTCAGCATGCACTTGTTTCTCATCATTTTGGTGTGTCATCACAAAAATACTTTAAGACATTAAGATTGAAAGTGTTCATTTAATACATTGTTTGACTCATTGCAGTGTTCCCAAGATTGGGCAGTTGGAGGTAGATCAGGTATGGAGGGTCAGCCACCTATTCCCATACCTCCTCTCCAGCCTAGGATGAGCATTCCAGCTCCTGGTTACTTCGCATCTGCACTCAGAGGACAGTCTCTGCAATATGCACAGAATGTACAAACACCTGGACAGGTGAGTTATACAAGTAGCCTTTTAGAAATTATAATTCAAGAAATAGATCTGCTGGCATCCGTCCGTCACAATGTGACGATGGTGTAGACTTCGCAAGGATGAAATCCACAAGGCTTGGGATTCTTTTTAGGATTATAAGGCTGGTTCCCTACACAGCAAATGCCTCTCTCCATGCCTCTCTCCATGCCTCTGGATAACCTAAAGGAACATCGTGTCCATGATGCAGCTTGGCACCAGTTTTCAGATTGTTAAAAAAAAAAAATTATTTTAAAGTTGTTAGGTCTATAGAGTCTCCTGTAAAATTTGGAAAACCTGTGGTTAGAGGGTTTCAGCAATTTTTATATATATGAAAGTATTTTAAGAAGGGGACTGTTTCCTTCATCTTACTGGCCGAGGGGTTCATGGAGAGAAAAAAAATGTGAAGAACCCCTGGTTTAGATCAATAGATTACATACCTAGACGTTATGAAAACAAGAAATACATTTACCGCCATTTGCAAATTGAATAGCTAATGTGTAAGCAGACCTCATTAACATTGAATAGCTAATGTGTAAGCAGGCCTCATTAACATTGAATAGCTAATGTTTAAGCAGACTTTTGTCTCATATTCTGTTTGTGACCACCTCTTATGTCAACCATTTTCATTTGTTGACTGAATAACCTATTAACAATCTTAACTAGATCAAGCCAGCTTCTGGACTAGGTTTCTTTGCATCTCCTGCTGTAGGTGGAACTGTCACACCTGTGGTACCGGCGACAGTTGCGGTCAGTATGCAGAATTCTTAAATATGGAATATTATTGTTAGTGGATGCTTCTTGCACCAGAATAGAAGTGGATCAAAAAAAGTTTAATAAATATTTCTGGCAAATCTTCATTAGTTATTTAAGCTCTTTACTTGAGATTGTATTAGCTTCTTACAAAAGTTAGCCAAAAATTTGTTGTTTTTTTTTGCTATCACAAAGTACTATTATTGTTCCTAGAGCTTAACTGGTTGCAGTTTTATTTACACAGATATTTTGAAACAGTTGGTCCAAGTGTTATAAAAAAAAAAGATTTAACTTCTTATTTTCTATAATATATGCTGGCATTTAAACAACAGTCCCATAGACAGTCCTACACCATACCCATGGCTCATTATTGATTGATATAATAGTCACCTCCCCCTAACTAAAGAAACTTCAACCTTTTTTACACAATGCTCGCTGCGTGACAGCTTTTATTTTTCACTCAATGCTATTAATATAAAACATGTTGAGTAGGGGGGAGGGCCGGTTGTGAAAAGGAAACAGGACACACCAGAAGCAATATATATATATGAGATAATTATTTTAGTGAGCCATACATACATTTGACTTAAAAATATTTTAAATAAAATAAATGTAGCAAAAATCACAGTAAAATCAACATTTTAGTGGCAGAAAAGAAGACTTTTATCATTCCAGTGTAATAATTAAAATCAATTGATTGTTGTACAGATGACCCCAGTAGCAGTTTCAACTGGCAGGGTTCCTGACAGCACTTCATCCCCTGCATTACTGGCTGCCCTGACTGGTCTGAAGTCCTCCATCACTACAGGTAATGGTTATAAAGTAAAGAGTCAGTTTTTGTTTTTTAAAAATCTATATTCAACTTACTATTTTAAATAAGAAACTGCCTACTACTTTTTATACTCTGCCCCCGTTCCGACAATAATCCATAAGTTTCCTTTATGAAAATGTACTGTTATTCGTCTTCACAATTCTCAGCTTGAGTAGTAGGTGTGACTTGAGCTGTATTTTGTTTAAAGTGTGGGAGAGTTGCTCTATTCGTCAGCCACCATCTCTCGTTCTTGCCTATTAGTCAAGACGACTGGAAATAGAACAGAACAGACCGGGTGTTTTTCTTGTGTTTTTCAATTTGCTATTTATGCATTCTACGTCGCAGGAGTTGTCAGAATTTTCATTGTGTCAATGTCATGCCTTATATAGGACCCCATCTCTGGGTTTAATTTCAGAGTTTGCCTTCTCTTAGATGAGTTGCCATCCAAGGTTAACGCGTCCCATCCACCAGGGGGTGCTGGTTTTAGTTTTTTGTTTGTCTAGGCGTTTTCTGGGGATTGTACTCGGCCTGGGAGGGAGTGACATGGAAATGTCAGCTTTGTCTGTCTCTCTACTTGTAATTTTCTTTGTACACAGGCACACCAAAGATTGATCCTGCTCCACCGGCAACATCGCCAGCTGTTGGAAGTCTTGGAGCTGTTCTCAGTGGTGAGTCAAGTCAGTAAACCTTTTATTTTTCTCTTACCTTGTTGTAAATTGTCTTCCCTTATGTTTTAGTTTAAACCAGGGCAAGTTGTCTCATTCTGTAAGGACTCCTCACGAGATTATTTAAGTTAAATGTTATTACTCTGTTTTCGCAGTAAGTTTTCTTAGAAACTAAAATGGTTTAAAATGTTATTTATTAATCTTGATGAACCTAAAGTTTTAACACAAGTTTTTTTTTGTGTCTTTTCACTTTTGAATCCCAAAATGTATTTACCTAAATTTTTTTAGCTGGCATTACATTACATCAAGTAAAGTTTATTATTTGATTTGTTTGTTAGGAATCAAGAGTTTATTCCAAGCTAAAGCTGTAATGGAGCCCAAGAAGGCTAAAGGAGACATCACAGTAAGTGTTTAACTTTATATATTCTTAGAGCTCCATCACCTATGAGAAAGATGGTTTGAAGAGTTAGCCTGAGTCTAGATTGATTGTGGAATAATAAAATACTTTAATTTTTATGTTGCACAGTCAGAGCTAAAATATGCTCTCTGTAACATAATATTTTAACAAAATTAAGCCCCTTTAGTGAAATCTTTTGATCTGTATGTGATAGTTTAAACAATTGTTTTATTTCTGTAAAGATTCTTGTTGATACCCACAACAACCGAGCCACTATTTTGATGATGGGTGAAACCAAGGAGATACTTTTCCATCATGACATAAATGCCTTGAAAGTGGAGCCCTCTTTTTTGGCATCAACCGTCATCTGGACAGGAACCAAAGTCGGCTCAGTGGACCGTGAAAAGATAACTGTGAATCTGGATTCATCGAGCCTGGCGGCACAACTTAAAGAAGTAAGTTCACTTTACCACGTGATTTATTGCCCTCCAACAACAGCATCATGTCTTTGGAGTCTCATAATTGGTACAGTTATTCAGCCTAAGTTGGATTTCAAAACATGGCTTTAGAGAGAAAATTTTGTAAAGTTATTCTTCATTGGAACCTTGATAGATAACAACAGAAATAGAGGTTTGAATTTTGTTAAATATTTGTAAAAAGAAGTCATTGTTGATTGGTTTAGTTTATAAACTGGGAATGCCAAAAAAATCATGTCAATACTGTAAATACTTGCATTTATCTCTATGTAAAATTTGAATATTTGTATTTTTTAATGTATTTTTTCCCCCTCAGGCAATCCAGAAAGCTACAGCTTTGATACAAATAAAAGTATCTACTCCACAAGGTAATGTAAATCAGTATTTTATTTGCCTTTTAAATACAATGTGTGGAATCTATCGTGTACAGTTCTGGGTGGGAAGCCACGATCAACTCAAGTTTTAAAAAAAAAGTTAACTATTACCTAATATTTTATCGTGGAATAATCGGTGAGGTAGAAGTATAATTTTATCAAGATGTCCAAAGAACCACTGTCAGATCCATGGAAGCATATTATATGAAAAATGAGCATTTTTCATCTGCCATTGTAGAGCTACCTAAGCCTAGCTTTCCTTTTTAATCTAATGTGAATTTTTTTTTCTCCATTTTTTTCTTAACAGCCACAACAGCAGCTAGTATTTTCAGCACCACGCCAGCACCTGTAACTGTTAGCAGTCAGGCCGGAAACCAGGAAGCAGCTAAACCTGTTTTTGGGGGCTTCACGTTCAGCACCACTCCAACAATAACTCCGGTGGTTGATAAGCCAAAAGTGGATGCCCCTGTCACAACATCAGGTAGAGAAAGAAATGCATTGGGCTTGAGTTATAGAAAAACTAAATTTTACTTTAGATTTCATTTTGTACTCTATTCTGTTTTTTTTTTTTTTTTTTTTTTTTTTTTTTTTGTTTTTTTTTTTTTTTTTTTTTTTTTTTTTTTTTACTTGGCCTGGCAATATTGAATTTTATAAATGTGGAAAAAATTTCACTCAACGCTATTAGTGAAAAACATGTTGAGAAGGGGGAGGGCTGGTTGGGAAAAGGAAGCAGGACTCACCAGAAGCAAAATATCTATAAGAGATAATTATTTTAGTAAACCATAAATGCATTTGCCTTAAAAATAGTTTTAAATAAAATAAATGTGTGGCAAATGTACAACTTGTATATTTCCCTAGTAGCAAAAGATGACAAACCTAAACCGTTTGCTGGATTTTCCCTGACAACATCATCCAAGCCAGATGTTAAGTTCTCCTTGGATGCCACAGCAGATACACCCAAGCCAGGTATGTCATTTATCGGTCAAAAATTTTTGTTCCTCAATTCTTTTTTAAACACTCCCCCCATAATTGTGTAAAAGGATGAATATATAAGGGACAAGCCGTTTGAAGTAAATAAATGGTGGGAACAAGATATGATTAGGCTTGAAAATGAAGGCGAGACAAATTGTCTTGTCTTTGTATTGTCTTTTATTTTGAAGTCAAAACATATCTTTTTCCACTATCTATTTAATAATTATGTCCTGTGAACAATAACAGGCTGACTCTTAATCAGAGCAAACCAGGGCTTAATCACACTATTCTTTTTAGGGATGTTAAAGATTCAGTATAATCCTTTTATCAGTCATTTTTCAAATTTATCAATCATGGCTTTTTTGTGTTGCTCTCGAAGATATTACACAGTTTAATAAAATATTGGATATTTTATGGAATGCCATACATTGAAATAAAATTACAGACCAAAACCAAACTAAATGAAATGATATGTCACATTAAAAAATGGCGTCAGCGGGCCGTGGAGCTTATAGCTTTTTATGTCCTCCCCAAAGCGCACACCCCCCCAAGCCCTAGTGAAATGATATAAATATTTTGATTATCTTTTAACATCCTAAAATTTAGTTATAATAAAACTTCTGAATTTAATTGTAGCCAAAGCTCCAACATCATTTACCAAGCCAACACCTGGAGCTGGACCAAAGAGTCCTGGTGTTGTGGCCAAGAGTCCTGGAGGTGGAGATGATGATCATGTGGAGGAGTATGAGCCAAACATAGATTTCAAGCCAGTCATTGCACTGCCCGAGCTGGTGGATAAAAAAACTGGAGAAGAAAATGAAACTGAGGCAAGTTAACAGTATTAAAACCTTGTTTTGCTCTCAGCTACTCTTTTTCTGCAATGTGAAGAGATTACGAAATTAATGTATGTTTCTCTCTCTTACGTATAAAATGATTTTGAATAAATATGTTTCAATAGATCTTTGTAGAGAGGTGTCGTCTTTTCCGCTTTGACCCCGAGATCAAGCAATGGAAAGAAAGAGGAGTTGGGGAAATGAAGATACTCAAGAGTAAAGATCAAGTTAAATTCAGGATTATAATGAGAAGAGACCAGGTATATATAGTGTTGTTTATGTAGCACCTAGAGACCAGGTAGATATAGTGTGGTTTATGTAGCACTAAGAGACCAGGTAGATTTAGTGTGGTTTATGTAGCACCTAGAGACCAGGTAGATATAGTGTGGTTTATGTAGCACTAAGAGACCAGGTAGATTTAGTGTGGTTTATGTAGCACCTAGAGACCAGGTAGATATAGTGTGGTTTATGTAGCACTAAGAGACCAGGTAGATATAGTGTTGTTTATGTAGCACCTAGAGACCAGGTAGATCTAGTGTGGTTTATGTAGCACTAAGAGACCAGGTAGATATAGTGTTGTTTATGTAGCACCTAGAGACCAGGTAGATGTAGTGTGGTTTATGTAGCACTAAGAGACCAGGTAGATGTAGTGTTGTTTATGTAGCACTAAGAGACCAGGTAGATGTAGTGTTGTTTATGTAGCACCTAGAGACCAGGTAGATGTAGTGTTGTTTATGTAGCACTAAGAGACCAGGTAGATGTAGTGTTGTTTATGTAGCACCTAGAGACCAGGTAGATATAGTGTGGTTTATGTAGCACTAAGAGACCAGGTAGATGTAGTGTGGTTTATGTAGCACTAAGAGACCAGGTAGATGTAGTGTGGTTTATGTAGCACCTAGAGACCAGGTAGATGTAGTGTGGTTTATGTAGCACTAAGAGACCAGGTAGATGTAGTGTGGTTTATGTAGCACCTAGAGACCAGGTAGATGTAGTGTGGTTTATGTAGCACCAAGATGTTAAGATGATACCTTATGTTTTACTAACAATTGAAGTTTTTTGCTTCTCATTGTATTACAATTCAAAAGCCCCTAATTGAGTATTTAATAACGTGTAGGCTTTAAATTTGTGGTTGTTTAATTAACGTTACAAGTGCCTTAGTCTAAATAGTTTCACTTTGCTATTCTCGAAATGAAACCTGTTTACAAATCATCTTTTCATGAACTTCAATGTTCTCATTTTTTCTCTTAGATTTTCAAGCTTTGTGCCAACCACTTTCTCAATTCTGAAATGCGCCTGACTCCCATGGCCTCCTCTGACCGGGCCTGGTGTTACTCTGCAATGGACTTCTCTGAAGAAGAGATGAAGGCAGAACAGCTGGCCGTTAAATTTAAGACTGCGGAGAAGGCCTCATCTTTCCAGGTTGTCTTTGATGACTGCTGCAGACAGCTGAAAGAAGAAAAGAGCAAAGTTCATGACGGCGGGGAGACTGCCAAGGATAAAAGTATGTTGGGATCAATAGGACAGTCAAAGAAAACATAAAATTTTAGTTGAAAATTTGGGGCTTTGTGAAACTAGAATATGTGATTTGTTGAAGTAAATGTTACCAGTAACTAGTACACCTTAGAACAGTTATTAACTAGAACACCACCTTAGAACAGCTAGTAACTAGAACACCACCTTAGAATAGTTAGTAACTAGAACATTACCTTAGAACAGTTAATAACTAGTATACCTTAGACCTGTTAGTTACTAGTAAACCTTAGACCAGTCAGTTACTAGTATACCCTAGTAACTAGTACGCCTTAGACCAGTTTTCCCATACTTTTAAGTTGGGCAGATGTGTGGACAAGTTTCCACTGAATCTGGGACAAATTTATTATTTTTCTTTTATTAGACTTAAGTATATTGTAAAATTCTATAGGACTCTAATACTATATAGTGTTATTCAATAGTTTTGTGGTTATGTCTGTTTAAAATGTAATATTAGTTTAACAATGTGATAACTTTTAAAATAGTTGACCGCTGCATTTTGGTAAAGTTATTTTGTAATTTTGAATACTTAATCATTAATACAGTTTATATTAATGTGCGGTCATTTTCTATTAAGATTTTATTCCTTTTCTTTTATAAACTAATCCTGAATATTTTATTACCTTATTGCATTTTATTAAAATTTTCTCCAGCCGATGCAGTTGTTAGCGGGTCAGAGAAACAATTCGTTAAAACTGAACCATCCACATCTGGTACTAAAAGCCTCAGTGAAATGTTTAAACCAAAAGCTGGCAGCTGGGAATGCCAAGGCTGTTACATCAGAAATAATGATGAGGTCCCGAAATGTCCAGCTTGTGGCACTCTCAAACCTGGTGGGAAGGTAGCACCGGCTGCCTCAGGACCACCTGCTGCCTCAGCACCATCAGCTACTACAAAATCTTTGAGTGAGATGTTCAAGCCCAAGGTTGGTAGCTGGGAATGTGACGGCTGTTTAGTCAGAAACAATGAAGACGTCATCAAGTGTCCGGCATGTGGGACCCTGAAACCTGGCGCCAAGGCTGAGGATGTTTCTAAAACTGTCACTGGTGGGGGCTCTTTTGTAGCAGGCGTTGCCGCTGGTCCCCCAGGTATAATGTTTTGAATAATAAATCAATTCTAAAATTGTTCCGACCAATATTTCTTTATGGCAATGGGGAAAATGTATTTACATGTGGTTAATTAATTTTGAAAAAATGATATAAATTTCTTTCAAACTTAATAGGCTGTATATTTTATCCTCAGGATCTGGCTTCAAATTTGGTGCAGCCTCCAATGTTATGCCCACAACGGGGGGATTCAGTTTTACATCTCCAGCAAGCACTGCTCCTCCGTCTTCAGGATTTAAGTTTGGCACTCCAGCAGCATCTGCGCAAACAACCAACACCACTACGGCACCCGCAATCGGTTTCAATTTTGGCACCCCTACAACATCTGGAAAAACAATTAATGCTGCCGCAGCCCCCACGGGAGGTTTCATTTTTGGAGCCCCGGCACAATCTGCACAAACGACCACCGCCAGTACTGCACCCACAGGAGGTTTCAAATTCGGCACCCCAACAACGTCTGCACAAACGACCACCACTAGTACAGCCCCCACAGGAGGTTTCAAATTTGGTGTTCCCACAACATCAGCCTTGACAACTACAGCAACAACCGCACCCACCGGAGGTTTCAAATTTGCAATCCCTGCCACTTCTGCTCCAACGGCTTCAAGCACTGCACCTGCTGCAGGGTTTGGTTTTAAAACTGCGACATCTGGTGTTGTTCAAAAAGCTGACTCTACTTCAGATGCTCTTATCAAACCATCTCTTGGGGCATTTTCTACCAGTGCCACAGCAGCAGCATCTTTTTCCTTCTTCCCTGCCACCACAGCCGGCAGCTCAAACATCTTTGGTACCCCAAAAACATCCACCACCCAGGGCTCCTCACTTGACAACACTCCCAAGCCTAACAGCTTCTTATTCACATCCACACCAATTCAAGGTAAAGATGCTGCTAAGCAAGCCGGCACGTCAGGGCTTCTAGCCAAACTGCTGACATCAGATGACTCATCTTCAGAGACCCCTGCAAAACCCCAAGGTGAAACAAATTATGTTTAAAAGATAATTTATGTTCCTAGTTCTTTTTTTTTCAACACACCATTTCTGCTTTTCCTTGCCGTGCGCTTACTTTGGTCGTGAGTGGTATGCTTTTTCTCTGAGGATTTAGCTCCAACAGTGAGTCGGCCATGTCATAATACAGGAGCCTTAGGAAGAGTCTCTCATGAATCAAGGTCAATGTCCATTGATTTGAGTAAAGCTTTTAAACAGTCCTTGAAGTGTTTTTTCTGTCCACCGGCTGAGCATTTCCCACTGGAGAGTTCACAGAAAAAAATTAGCTGTATGAGAAGTCTGCTGTCTGTCATTCTTGCAACATGCCTTGTCCATCTGGCTTGTACTTTTTGCAGCAGCGTGTGGATGCTGATACAATCGGCCTTGATACAAGTATTTGCTGCATTTTCAGTTCCGATCTTGTATTTATGGCACAGTCATCAGCAAATAAGAGATCTTGAATAACCCTTTCTTTAACTTTCCTAATGGATTGCAGTCTCATAATATTTTAGAGCCCTCCGTCTGTCCTTTATCTTATAGGAGTGCTGTCATTATTGTTGAGAATACCATCAATCAGCATTTCTGAGAATACCATGCTAAAAAGTGTTGGGGTTGGAGAATACAGAGTTGTTTTGCAGGAAAAGCCACAGACTCATTTCCATAATCCATTACCCTGGCTATCATCATAAATACTATCATGGAGTTGGCGTAGTATTGTAATAAATCTACTCAAGCAGCCAAACTCCTCCATCATATTCCACGGGCCATCTCTACCCACTGAGCCAAATGTTGTGTAAAACTCTGAAAACTTGTAAAAATCTATATCATTAGAATTGAAAACTGAATTTTTCTTTTCTTTTTTCTTCATGTCAGCTGGTTTCAATTTCACCATGTCAAATAAATCCAGTGCACCTTCCACTGACGTAACGGCAACCAGTACCACACCAGGGTTCCAGTTCTCATTTACCAAGTCACCTGTTAAAACTCAGCAGGGCCCAGCGGTCCCAAACTCACCTGAAGTTGATGAGCATGGAATGTATGTTAACAAGGAGGGCGATGACTCTCACATACACTTTGAGCCAGTTGTCGTCCTTCCTGACAAGGTTGAGGTAATTATTTATTTTATCTGAAAGAATAATTTTAGCAAATCCTGATCAGGGAACATCGTTTTACAATTTATTGGTACGCATCTGATCATTAAATTATTTCTTCTTAGGTAAAAACTGGCGAGGAAGAAGAAAACATTCTGTTTGAGGCACGTGGTAAGATGTACAGATTTGTGTCCGGTGAATGGAAGGAAAAAGGAGTTGGTGTTGTCAAGATACTGGAACACAAAGAGACTAAGAAGACCAGAGTCCTGATGAGAAGAGATCAGGTAAGCAGTCTTTCCATTCTGTCAGTTGCACAAATCCCCTGAGAAAGTTTGACACAAATCACCTGAGAAAGTTTGACACATAGCAAATAAGAAATAGTTTGATAGGAAGAAAAAATGTTAAGGTTTCTGGATAAATGGATGAGTGAATTACAAAGCAAGGAGACCCTTTTGCCCATTACCTACAAAGAATTGTCATATTTTGTCTAAGTTGTTTATCTTAAATGTTTTTATCTTTATGTAGTTTTACAACCAGGAACAACTTATATTAATAATATTATCAAGGACACGAAGCACTCAACGCTCCATAATCACTTACCCCAATTTTAAACCTCTCTGTTAAAAAAAATAATATTTGATCTCTTCTGATTGAGGCAGCAACAGGTTAATAGAAATAAAACCACTGTAATCTTAATTCAAATAGAAAACTGTAGCAGTAAATCTGGATGTGGTATTTCTTTGTCACTCTGACACAGGTTTTGAAGATCTGCTGTAACCATAAGATAGAGCCTGCCCTGAACTTACAGCCCATGGCTAAAAGTGAAGGGAAAGCCTGGGTGTGGTACGCACTCGATTTCACAGAAAGTGAAGGACGAATGGAACAACTTGCACTGCGGTAAGTGTCAATGAAGAGTTTGATTTTAAAAATGAGACAGGATTGTTGTCCGATATTTGAAATGCATTTCATGTGAGATCACTGAGTTCCACAAAATTCATCATGTCAAGCAGGATGTCACATTTAATGTTTTTGCCAGGGCACAATTTCAAAATGTTGGACTATCCATGTAGGTAATGAGCTTTGATCATGTCTATGTTCAGATGTACTTGTTAATTTCTACCACGACAAGAAGGGCAACTGTTAGTTTGATGTACTTGTTAATTTCTACCATGACAAGAAGGGCAACTGTTAGTTTGATGTACTTGTTAATTTCTACCACGACAAGAAGGGCAACTGTTAGTTTCAATATGGTCAAATGTTTTCAATGTATCCATGGGACATTGTTAATGACTTATTGTGGACCTCTATCTTTACTCTACATTTGCCACTACCCATAGGCATAAGACCTGTAACTTTTCATTTAAACTAACTTTTCAAAAATCTTTTATGCAGATTCAGAACAGTAGATATAGCCAATGAGTTCAAAAATGTTTTTGAGAAATGCCAAAGCAAATCCAGCCCAGCTAAGCCTGCTTCAGATGAGCACGTTCCTCAGAGACAAGTGAAAAAAGAACTGTTTGAAGGTATTTAGGCATTTATACACCCATGATAACTGAGCAACTGAAATGATTGTTACAAAGGCCTGTATCATTGGTTCTCAGTCTTTTTTCGGCCACTGCCCCTTTGAACCATAAACCCACGCAAGTTTCAGCTCAATAGGTTGACGTAAATTGGGTCACTTGGCCATCCAAAGATTTTCTTATGTGACAACAACCATCTAAACAGTGTTCAATATTTTGTTAAAATATGTTAATTATAATTGAAGATTGTATTCCTTATTTATTTTCCCCAGACCCCACTGTCCCCTTTGGGCGTCCCGGTACCACCTCTCCCGGGCCTTATTCAGAATCACTAGTCTATGTCACTGTTTGATTAATAGAGTGCTCATCCTTTGCTTGCATATTTTTTAATGGAAAGGAAGAGATGATGCCAATTAGAAATAATAGACAAAATCATATTGGTTTGTTGAATGAGAACAAATGACGTCAAGTAACCACATTACATTAAGACTTTCTAAGGTTCATTACAATAAAACTCCTCTGCTTTCTAGTTGTTTGTGGGGGCTCTACCACTATGACTGTCATCACATTTGACCGCTGTTGGTTTGTAACTTTAAACATTACAATAAAAATCCTCTGCTTTCTAGTTGTTTGTGGGGGCTCTACCACTATGACTGTCATCACATTTGACCACTGTTGGTTTGTAACTTTAAACATTACAATAAAACTCTTCTGCTTTCTAGTTGTTTGTGGGGGCTCTACCACTATGACTGTCATCACATTTGACCACTGTTGGTTTGTAACTTTAAACGTTTAGTCTCCTGGTGGCGTGTACATTTCTGAAAACAACTCAAGTTCTATGATTTATGTTGCAAAATATTTCCTTCGTCACAGCAGCAGATGATGATGATGATGTCATCTTAGTTGGTGAGGATAAACCAACTCCTGAACAGATTGCGAAGGCCAGACAATTTCTCCTCCCTGACGCGTTCTACCTGTATGAGAAGAAACCTGCGTGTCCAGGATGTTTGGGTTGCCATGATGGGGAAGCTCCTCCCAGTGCCCCAGTCAGTAAAACCACTGTGTCAACAAAGAAATTAAAAGGTGCACAGCAGAGAGAATACGTCTTAATTAGTTATTCATTTATTTTAAAATCTATATATTTAAATATTTTGCGTAATTATAATGCTATTTTCCATGTTCATGCCCAATATTGATCAGTGTGGCTTATAGTTTAACGTGTCAAAATATAATAAATTTTCAGAAACCCACAGAACTGAAATGCCAGCACAACCCACATTTGGGTTTGGGAATTCTGGAAACCTACCAGACTTTGCCAGCTTGACGTCAGACACACCTGCTGACAAGGACGGGGGCAGTTTTGTGTTTGGGGCCAAGACCACTGTGGACTTCTCCAGCTTGGCATCCAAAACCAATGCCCAGGATTTCACATGGAAGAAATGTAAACAGAAATATTTTTTAAAAATACACTTTGTTTTTTAATTGGATGACATGGTTGCAACATTTTGTCAACTTGCCATTAAGTCTATCATTTTATTCTTCACATTATCTCAGAATATTGTTTATCACGGAGACTTTTTGAATATTCAGGGAACTTTTTATTTCATTAATATGGGAGAAAAAATTAATTTAAGATGGGTTTTTTTTTTTATGCATTCTTTTGGTTTTGATCCACAGCAGACTCGTCGGCACCCTTTAAATTTGCCGGAGCTGGTCAAAGATTGTTTGGTGCAGGTGGTGGTGGATCAGGGGGTGGGGATCATGAAGGAGAGGATGGGGATGACAGTGGGGTCACACCAAGTGATGATATTCACTTTGAGCCGGTCATACCTCTGCCTGATTTGGTGGAAGTGAAAACTGGTAAGGTAACTCGTAACTCGAGGATGAAATCTTAAAAATAATTTTAGGGCTTTGCCTCGATTCAAGTAACTAAATACATTTATTTTCTGTACAATGTGTTGCCCGTCTAAAGAGTTGTGTTGGGAAGTAAGTGTGTAGCAGCTGGGTAGGAGGTGTGTGGCAGCTGGGTGGGAGGTGTGTGGCATCTGGGTGGGAGGTGTGTGGCAGCTGGGTGGGAGGTGTGTGGCAGCTGGGTGGGAGGTGTGTGGCATCTGGGGGGAGGTGTGGGGCAGCTGGGGGGGAGGGGTGTGGCAGTGCTGGGTGGGAGGTGTGTGGCATCTGGGTGGGAGGTGTGTGGCATCTGGTGGGAGGTGTGTGGCAGCTGGGTGGGAGGTGTGTGGCAGCTGGGTGGGAGGTGTCTGTCATCTGGGTGGGAGGTGTGTGGCAGCTGGGTGGGAGGTTCAATGAAATAAAATCTTGATTGAAAGGATTGTAAGAGACATATATCCCTATTGGCCATTGTTTATAACAGTCTCTTTTGGATTTTCACTATTTCAGGTGAGGAGGACTGGAAAGCATTGTTTTGTCAAAGGGCAAAATTGTACAAGTTTGACACTAATTTAAGTCAGTGGAAAGAAAGGGCCATTGGTGAGATGAAGATCATGAGCCACAATACTAAAAGTGAGTATCTCTATCATAGCTCTGTACTATGAACATTTTAAATGTTTATTGTTCATCAGTCACACAAAAGAATAATAGTTGTGAATATCTGTACTGACTTCGCTGTTTACGCAAGGGGTTTGGCATAGGGCGGCAGGGGGAAGTTCCTGATACAGAAGTACACCAACAGGCTGGCCTATTCAGCATCCATGTGTTCTACATAAAGGTCAAGCCAGATGGACTGCCTAAACAACTAATGTACAGTGAACTATCCCGAGGGAAATGCTCAGCTGGTGGGAAGAAGAATCATTTCAAAGAATGCCGAAAGGTGTCCTTGAAATCCATGGACATTGACCTGAACTCACATGAAACACTTGCTTTGGATAACACAGGCTGGTGAAGCAGAGTCACTATTGGAGTATTCTCTTCTGTTAATGTACCACACACACCTAAAAGTGCACTGCAAGGAAAAGAAACAATACAACAAAGAATATAGAACATGTGTTTCCTACACGCCGGCAAGCTTTACAGGTTCAAATAGGACTATCAGGCCACCTGTGTGCCCACTGTCCTTTTTAGCCTTGGTCATCAATAGATGCAAAGGACAAACAACAAAACAGAACCATGGGTTAAAGAACAAGAGAAACCAAAATTTCATTTTAGGATAATGCATAGTTTCATGATATGACAAATTAAATACCAGTATTTTAAAAAAAATTACTTTAACATGTATCTGATTTGGAGATTAGCTGCTGCTAATTGAGTGTATGAGAGGAAACAATAGGATCAAACTAAGACCTTCCAGATCTTTACTTCGTTTCGTCATCATCATTTGTCCTGTGAGTTCCTTATGGAACATGGGGCCCTTATCAAAGCACGCCACTTTTCACAGTCCCTTACCAGTATTTTTAGTTCTTCTCTACTTAGGTGATTTTTAAACAACTTCACATCGCTCCCCTCCCCACCTTTTTTTTTAATATAGAAGATTCTAATAGGTAAATAAAAAAACAAAACTAGAAATGCTTGGGTCATTGTTTTCACGAAAGTAGTAGTTATCCGCATACTTCCACCTTATTTTTTTCAACATTTGGCTACAGGGCGTAGAGGCGTATTAATTGGAGTGATTGATGTTTAGGAATGTGCAGGAACTCATGTGCAAATGACATGATATGCTTCTACCTGGTACACAGAGGAGATCATTGTTTTTTAAAACTTTGTTTTCATTGAGACAGGAAGGCACGTAATGAAATTCATGTTAGCAAAATTGAGAGTTTAAATTAATGAAATTGTTCATTCATTCTCAGCTATGTTCAGAATACTACAGCGTAGAGAACAGGTTCTCAAAGTGGCTTGTAACCACCTCATCTCAGTTGACATGGAACTAAAACCCATGGCCACGTCAGAAACAGCTTGGTGCTGGATAGCAACAGACTACACTGATACAGAACCAAGTGTTGATCAGTTTGCCGTCAAATTCAAGGTAAACTCACAGACTAAACTCACAGTCAAGCTTTAGAAATTTTGAACACATTTTTTTATATTTATTTTTTTAATTTTTTTTTTAGGGGATGAATAAAATAGTTAAAATTTGAAGTTGAACTTCATTTCTGAGTATTGATAGTAAAGTTACACTTTTTATACACTGTATCAGTGCTTTAAACACATATTCCCATTCATTATAATCTAGAGAAAAGTTTCTGGAGTTAAAAAGCATGTAGACTTTTTCTGTTACCTTCTCTGATTAATTTCTAGACCTCGTTCATGGAGCAAAACTAAAAGCCCAATGGGGCAGTCAGTGTATGATCTATCACAATTGGACTTTCTGTTGAAAAAAATGAAACCTTGTTCTCTATGAGTTTTGTAATACTTCTAACAATATTTATCTTAAATATTGGCATATTGTAAAACAAGTTCTCTATGACCTGAAATCCTTATAAGCTATGCAAAACTTCTCAGCTGTGAAAGCTGCTTGGTTACCACTCACTATTATTGAATAGATTACTTTAGTATTAGCCCTGACAATTGGAATCAGGAAATTTGTTTGAAAGAAATTTCGTTGCCGGAAAATTGATAGGAAATTTGATTGATCAGAATTTTGATCCGTTCAATCAAATTTCCGTCAATCAATTTTCCATCGACAAAATTTCTTTCAAACAAATTTCCGGAAACCCTGAAAATAATTACAATGTACAATTGTAGGTCTACATGTGGAAGAATGTGTAATTTGACGCTATTCATTTGACAGATGAAATTTAAACTATTTTTTTTTGGTAATTTAAATCTAAATAAAGAATCAAGTTTTGATCAATGTAAATGTTGGCTAGTGGATAGAAATGAAGAGAAATCTAAACAAACCTTTTCTTGTAACATTAAATAATTAGTGTCTTGAAATGTAAATAACAGTGGTCTTAATGCATTTCCTCACATCTCGTATGTTTCATATATAAGAAAAATCTAAATTATTTCATATGTTATAAAAACAAAAATTATTTCTTATTCAACAAAAATGAAAAATTGACCCCAGGCATAATAATAATAAAATCTAACTTTTCTCTTCTTCACTGGTTTGCAAGATTGCGAAAACACTTGAAAAATTTATTACTAGATTTTAAAAATTAGAAGTTAAGCCAAAACTGAATTTTCTTTATTGTCAAATATAAATATAACACCAGTAATGACAAATAAATAGGTTTGTATTAAATTTTAAAAATAATGAAAGCTTTTGGAGCATTGGCATGACTTGCTAAACATGTTCAAGACTGATTTTTTAATTTTCTTTTCCTCTGAGAGATAAATGTATTTTCATTTCTTCTGCATTGCTCTTTAGAACAAGGACATAGCAGCTGAGTTCAAAGAAATATTTCAAAATTGTCAAAAGAAACTTGCAGAACCAGGTAGGTTAAAAATATAGCTCAAATTAAATCTTAAATAATGGAAAAGAACTGATTACTGCTTTTTGTGTGGGGCTTCTGCTATGAGTAAAACAAATAGTAATGGGTGAAACACTGTTGCAGACCTGTTTACTCTTCCAATTTTGGCGTACAATCTACGATTTTGAGATATCTTTTACGTTTGTACTTTAAGACCTGTCAGAGCTACGATTTTAAGAGACCAGTTTGAAAATAGTCTGGTAGTATTTCTGATTTAAAAAAGAATTTTAAAGTACATTTTCGGTTATTTATTATTTTGAGCTTCTTTCTAAATCCAGCGGTGAATGGATCGACAAGTAATGATTGGTTTTTGGGACCATCTATAATTATATTATGTTTGGCCTGAAAGGTGATTTTTGTCTGGGGGGTTGGGGGGGGGGTGTCTAAATATTTATAATTTATAACAACACCACCACAACTTTTTCGTAATGATGGTCATATTGTTGCTATGTGTTTTCATAACGAACTCACTAGACATGGCAACAGTAAAATCAACCTAGTTGCCCTGGTGAAAATTTTAGTAAATCCTCTATGCTTCTGTGCATATGACCTAATTTTGTGACATTTCGTTCCGTATGTTCACCTAAATATTAATTGACATCTATAGATAGTAGATATACGTCTGCAAAACAAAGTGACTTCAAACTGCAATGTAATTTATATTATAAACATCGGTCATCTGCTTTTGGAAATTACCTTTTTATACATGAGCGTAACACAATCCCACAAGAGACTCGATGCGAGTAGTTATTCTATACATTATAAATAATGTATGTTTATATATTTACTTTTAAGATACAGTATTGTACCATTATGAGATGATATATTATGGTTTTAGGAGTTTGAGGATAAACAGGTCTACTGTTATGGAAATTATGGATTTTTTTTTGCATAATGTAAATGTTTTATACAATGGTGTTACATTATTAACCCTATAACTGTCATTATGGTCCATTAGCCGTTACTCCCCTCAAAATGTATTCAGAAACAATGGCGAAAGACAGTCCCATTATCTATAATAAAATGGTGTATTAAAAATCTTAATTTTTGTTTACCCCCTTTGGACTCATGGAAACACCATTCAGATGACATACAGCTCGAGTTGCATTTTTGTTTTTGTGATTTAACCAAAGAGAGAAAATTTTGTATAATTAGCTGTACCACTTAGAGACATGTCATTTCTACAATTGAAATCTACAAGTGTAAGGTATTTTAAATGCTTCATTTTAAATGAGGTGATGAAATTACACACAAGGCTCTCCTCCCTTGACATTGTTCGAAGATGTCAGGCTGACTGCTGTGTCAGACCCATGTTTTAATAGTCTTGTGGATTTCATTCATTATTTTAATTTTTATAATTAATTTATACTTGGGGTTGTGCTCATTAAAATTTTCATTGCAGACCTGGTTTAGCCATGGCTTTGAAAGTCATGTCATGTGATGCATGGTTTTGTTTTTTTTTTTCTTCTAAAATTAAATGTGATTTGAACTTGAAATGAATTAGTTAGCATCACATCATAATGAAATAGGTGTCTACTGGTTTCAGTAAGTAAGCTCAGATTTTCTAACAAGTCATAATAAAATAGGTCATCTACTGCAGCATTTCCCAAACTTTTAAGTTTCACGGACCGGTGGACAAGTTTCGAAACTGCACAGAGGACCGATGCCAGATTTATTAATTACATTTTCTTTCTATTTAAACATCAATATTCATGCTCTCTGGACCGGTAACGAAAGGCTTGTGGACCGGTGCCGGTCCAACTACCGTTTGGGGAATGCTGATCTACTGGGTTCAGTAAATGAGTTAAGATTTTCTAACAAATCAAAATAAAATAGGCCATCTCCTGGGTTCAGTAAATAAGTTCAGATTTTCTAACAAATCATAATAAAATAGGCCATCTCCTGGGTTCAGTAAATAAGTTCAGATTTTCTAACAAATCATAATAAAATAGGCCATCTCCTGGGTTCAGTAAATAAGTTCAGATTTTCTAACAAGCTTATGGCGCATTGTTTGTTTGGTCTGTCAGTTTTGATTTCTTTTATTTAGTGAAGTCAACTGCTGTGCCAGCCATGGCTGCCTCAAAAACTTTGAGAGGCAGTGTGGAGCGTTCATTGACTCTGGACATTGCGGAGAAAGACATCATTGTCCCAACCACTCATACAAATGTCAGTGCACTCGGCAACTTGTGGCGAACGATGAATCAAGTTTCTGTCACTGACGACAGTCAACAAGAAATAGAAAGTGCTTCTAAAGAAGATGTGAGGGGCATAGTCGAAACAGAAGTAATGGAATCTTCTTATTTGAAAAAGCTGGGAGACAAAGGCAACAGACATCACACAAAAGCATTAGATGTTTCAGGACAAGATGAAATTGTACCTGCCTCTTACGCACCTTTGGGTGGAAAGTTAGTCAATGAGAAGAGGTTTGAGGCTGGTAATGTAACACCTCTGGGAGATAAAGGCAACAGACATCACACAAAAGCATTAGATGTTTCAGGACAAGATGAAATTGTACCTGCGTCTTATGCACCTTTGGGTGGAAAGTTAGTCAATGAGAAGAGGTTTGAGGCTGGTAATGTAACACCTCTGGGAGATAAAGGCAACAGACATCACACAAAAGCATTAGATGTTTCAGGACAAGATGAAATTGTACCTGCCTCTTACGCACCTTTGGGTGGAAAGTTAGTCAATGAGAAGAGGTTTGAGGCTGGTAATGTAACACCTCTGGGAGATAAAGGCAACAGACATCACACAAAAGCATTAGATGTTTCAGGACAAGATGAAATTGTACCTGCGTCTTATGCACCTTTGGGTGAAAAGTTAGTGAATGAGAAGTTTGAGGCAGGTAATGTAACACCTCTGGGAGACAAAGGCAACAGACATCACACAAAAGCATTGGATGTTTCAGGACAAGATGAAATTGTACCTGCGTCTTATGCACCTTTGGGTGGAAAGTTAGTGAATGAGAAAAGGTTTGAGGCGGGTAATGTAACACCTCTGGGAGACAAAGGCAACAGACATCACACAAAAGCATTAGATGTTTCAGGACAAGATGAAATTGTACCTGCGTCTTATGCACCTTTGGGTGGAAAGTTAGTAAATGAGAAGAAGTTTGAGGCGGGTAATGTAACACCTCTGGGAGACAAAGGGAACAGACATCACACAAAAGCATTAGATGTTTCAGGACAAGATGAAATTGTATCTGCCTCTTATGCACCTTTGGGTGGAAAGTTAGTGAATGAGAGAAGGTTTGAGGCGGGTAATGTAACACCTCTGGGAGACAAAGGCAACAGACATCACACAAAAGCATTAGATGTTTCAGGACAAGATGAAATTGTACCTGCCTCTTATGCACCTTTGTCTGGACAACAACCTCAGCCCAACCATCCAGTATGCCTGCCACTGCAAGGCAGTATGGGCAACCCATATCATACCCAAATGTTGAATGTCCTTGGTCAAGACACGATAGCTTTTACCAGCAGCACACCATTAGGTGATAGAGGCAATGTCTACCACACCAGGCTGCTGGACAGCGGGTTAACAACAGACTCTGGTATGTTGAATTAACCGTAGGCATCTAATCCATCCTGTATGCCTCATTTAAATACAGTACTAAAAGCTTGGCATGATCGCTATGGGTGCCTTTATGCATTTAGCCATAAGAAAACTTTCATTTTACACCATTCTTGAACTTGATTATTCTTGGTGAAAAATTTCAAATTTTTTCTGTCTTATTTTGGACATTTAAGATTTTCGCCACTTTTTATTTCCATGATATTTCCATGAGATTGGGACAAATATATTAAACTATAAAAGCTTTCTTAATTTATTGCTTATTGTGCCACGCTGAGTTTGGTTAGCGTCCACAGACTAGAAGTACTTCATTTAGATTTTTAAAAAATTCTCTTGGGGAAAAAAAAATTGTCTAGAAACTAAATTTTTACCGGCCCAGCTTAGAACTGTTATAAACTTGTCCCAGTTGGCTAACGCTGTTGTAGATGTTGAATGTACAACCCATTTACAGTTATGTGCTTGCTTTAATAAAAATAGATACTGGAAGCTATACACTTATTAGGTCATCTGTCTTTGTGATTGCATCTCAGCCATCCCTGTACTTGAAGCTATACACTTATTAGGTCATCTTTCATTGTGATAGCATCTCAACCTTCCTGTACTTGAAGCTATACACTTATTAGGTCATCTCAAATGGTAATGGCATCTCAACCTTCCAGTTAATTGAAACTATACAATGTACTTATCATTCATTTTAATGAATAATCTACCTTATTGGAGCATTGCTGTTGTAGACAAACAGGTAGATACATATATATATATATATATATATATATACTATCTTTAATGCTTTAACAACGTTTAACAAGTTTTCATAAAGACTATTGGGTTAAGCCTGAATAAAGGACACAACAAAAAACCACAGCAAATGTGTCAGCTAGTAGACATAGTTAGGATAAACCTTGCAACATCTTAGTAAGTTAATTTTGTTGACCTTTAGGACGGTTCATTTTGCAATTTATCCAAATAATGAACACTGTATAACCAAAACCTTGCCTTTTGTAATAGTGTGAAGTGAACCTGTGGCCATTTGTCTTCTCTGATACCTCAGATATTACTGTAAGGGCCATGTCAATTTGTACTGTAAAATTATCGATTGGTCTTATGCTCCAAATATTACTGTAAGGACTTTCTGTGAGAATTTATGCCTCAAATATTACTACAAGCATACGAGCTAGCTATGAGAACTGATATCGCTTATTTTACTGTAAGGGTCATCTATGAATGACCCTTACAGTAAAATAAGCGATATAGCTCTAAGGGCTATGACAACTGATCTTTTATATTTAAACAGTTCTGGGGTGAAATATGCTTTATTTTTCAAAATGTTAGCATCAATACTTATTCTTTTCTTTTGTTGAAATAAATGGCTGTGAAATTTTTTTTTTTATGATATCTGTAGTGCATGATAGAATTATATACTTTATTGTCATCACTTTGTGCTAAAATACTTTTAGCTTCCCTACTTGTTAATCATCATTAAATTTGCTTCCTCCTTTTATTATTAATATATAATGATAATCATCATCATTATTCCAATGAACACTATTGTATCATTTATTTGTTCACACCCTATGTACGTTGCACCCTAGTGAATTATTGCTCATTGATCAAGTTTGCTGTAAGTACAAACTTCACCTCATGGAACCAATTGAAACATGCTAATCTTAGAGGATTGATTATATCAGAGTATTTACCACGTAATTAATCGTAACCCAAGACGCGTGCCATGTTTGATACAGAATTTAAAGTTACCTTATTTAAAAAGGCTGAAAGAGGGCTCTTGACAATACTTTGTTTTGGGTTCACAAAATCTTTAGTAATGGAGGTGTTTGTGTACAGAAAATATTTCAAAGAATTGTGACATGCCTTGGTTAGCACATTCTGATGGGCATAGGTTAGCACATTCTGGTGGGCCTAGGTTAGCACATTCTGATGGTCCTAGGTTAGCACATTCTGGTGGGCCTAGGTTAGCACATTCTGGTTGGCCTAGGTTAGCACATTCTGGTGGACCTAGGTTGGCACATTCTGGTGGGCCTAGGTTGGCACATTCTGGTGGGCCTAGGTCAGCACATTCTGATGGACCTATGTTAGCACATTCTGGTCGGCCTAGGTTAGCACATTCTGGTTGGCCTAGGTTAGCACATTCTGGTGGACCTAGGTTGGCACATTCTGGTGGGCCTAGGTCGGCACATTCTGGTGGGCCTAGGTCAGCACATTCTGATGGGCCTATGTTAGCACATTCTGATGGGCCTAGGTTAGCACATTCTGGTGGGCCTAGGTTAGCACATTCTGGTTGGCCTAGGTTAGCACATTCTGGTTGGCCTAGGTTAGCACATTCTGGTGGGCCTAGGTTGGCACATTCTGGTGGGCCTAGGTCGGCACATTCTGGTTGGCCTAGGTTAGCACATTCTGGTTGGCCTAGGTTAGCACATTCTGGTGGGCCTAGGTTGGCACATTCTGATGGGCCTAGGTCAGCACATTCTGATGGAGCATAGGCTAGCACATTCTGACACACCTGTATAGTATTTTTTGTAGATTTTGAATTTGGCTCTTAGTGTTTAGATATCTATTTATTTATTATTCTTTATTTGTGTGTGGAAGTTGTAAAGTTTGTATTATATCAATTATTAAAACTTTTTTGGGATTATCCTCACATTTGTTCAGCTATATCTTTCTGTGAATTCTGATCAGATTTATGACAATTAGTTTAGTGGGTTCATTAGAGCACATTTCATATTCCATGTACATTATTATTTCTTTACATCTCTAGACTAATGCAAACATTTTACCTTAGATTCATTAAGGCTTTTATAACCATGTTTATTCAAGTTAACATATAAACATTTATAAAAAATACAATAAAAATGTCCACTTTTTAATGTGCTCAGTTTGAATGTGTTCATTAATAGTTAATTCAAGTCTCCCTTTCGCTGTCAGTAATTTTGATCTAAGCATACTATTGTGGCAATATTGACAAAATTAACTTATCATTATATGGTTGGTACATTTCATTGAGGTAAAATTATATATATATATATACATTTTTAAATACTTATTTATATTTAATACTGTTAATAAAAATCATTAATTGTGCAGTTTATTGGCATAAAACTTACGTACAGTGATTCACATTGAATCTCCGATTTAACAGAAACTTAAATAGTTGACTGGACTTAGACCTGGTTTAGGCAGTGCCTGAACTTCCATACAACATAGCCAGATTATTTCTTATACTAGTCATAGTGCATGTCAAAATACGTAGGCGAAGGCATTTTCATTAAAAGACCAATTAAAACATTTTGTTTAAGCCTAAAAAAACCCACTGACATAAAAAAATTAAACCATCTCCAGATTTCATAACTGAGCCTTGACCTATTTTTCAGATCTCCAAGGTCACCAGCAAGAGTATTATGAACAGGAGGAAGGGGATGCTAATGATGAAGAGGAAGGTTATGAAGAAGATGAAGAGGAGGATAAGATCCTGTTTGAAAAGAGGACAACTCTGAGCTCTTTTGAGAATGGTGTCTGGAAGGTGAGTGCTGAGATTTGTTGAAAAACCAGTAGTTAAATGTAAACAAAAGTTGTCAACCCAGAGGCTTAGCTAAGGGAGTCGGAGGGGGGGGGGGGCGGGCTAGATGTCCCTGGGTGCCAGACTAGTTTGGGGCACCAAAATGTGATTTGATATTATTTTATTGATGCAAATAATGGGTTGGAGAGTTGAAAAAAGAATGGTAGGCTCTTTTAAAATGAATCTTGTCCCCGGGCGCCAAACACTCTAGCTACGCCTCTGTGTCAACCATAAAGTATTTACAACTGGTCATTTTAAGCCATCAGAACTGCTGGAATAAACTACCAAGTAACTCTTCTAAGACTATTGATATAAAACGTTTTCACTAACTACATGTCTTTTCTCTGTCACATAGACTAGTTACAATGAAATTTCCAAGGAAATGTTAATTTTGAAAGTTCAATTTTAGTTGATCTATGAGGCTACCCTTATGTGGGGAAACATTTATAGTTTTTTACCTACCAACCCTTCTCTCCTCCCCCCCCCCCCCCACTCTATTTTTTAAATTTTCAAGGAAATTTTAATTTTTAAAGTTCAATTTTTTTTGATCTATTAGGCTACCCTTATTTGGGGAAACATTTATAGTTTTTTCCCCACCAACCCTTCTCTCCCCCCCCCCCCCCCCAATGCATTTTTACTAAACTTTTGCCTTCTCAAGATATTTCCTTACAGGCCTTTGATTTCATCTCTTGTAATTTATAAACTATATATAGTTTGATGAAAATGAATATCCAGATATTTGCTACTAAACAAATCGTTTGCAGTCTAAAACCAGTTTTGCTGGATTGATTACTTTCTGATGCTATTTAAGGATATAATAATTTGTTCCTCAGAAACTTGGCCAGGGTACACTTGTAGTGACTTACAATGATGATCTCAATGGCAATAGTGTACATTTCAGCCTGGACAATGGTGATAAATTATGCAGCCATGTTATATGCAGAGAGCACAAGATAACACTGTGAGTTCCTCTGGTCATTGTTCTGTATTAACTAAGATACAACATATTGTTAGGGCAGCGACCAATCATAATTATAGTTAGTACGCTACCGTTCTGGAACAGCAATTTGCTATTTATCGGGTCTGGATCAAAACGTTTAATATATTTTCAATTTTTTGCTTTCATGTATTTTTTGCCAATTAGGGTTGTAGCACTTTGCATATTTCTGATCAATAAGCCACTTTCATTGTTTTATTTTTTTAAAGTTCTTTGCTTTGAAATACATATTAGTATTGTTAATAAATTTTACTGATATTAAATATTTTTTTTTAAATTAATGACAATGATAGAGCTACTATTAATTTTGGGTCGGGGGAGTTATAGCAATAACCGTGTGAAGCAATCGTTCCTCTTATTTCCAAACATAGCTAGGGCTATGCTACTGAGAAGCATGTCACATCAAAGGCTGGTGTTATCCAAATGTCATCGCAATAAGTGACTGGTGAAGTAGCCCCCTAGAAACTGGCTGCCATAAATTTTCATAGGAGACACAATTTTATTCATTCGAAATTATTTATTTGAGAGTAAAAGATATTATGGAAAAAATTATCAATAAACTTACCCATCTCTTCATATTCCAAAATCTTATTTAAAATTTAATTTGAAGACTAAATACATATTTAAGACGTTTTGGTTAAACACAAATTGCATGAACCTAAATTAAATTGTACCCAACACACACACACACATATATAGGGGTATACATATATATATTTATATGGGTATATATATATATATATATATACATTATATCTATTAAATAAGTGAAAGAAAATACCTCCCAGTAACCCAAATAGAAGCCCAGCTTTTATCAACCAATTGACTCATTTTCCCTAATCACACTCACACAGGACCAAAAATGTGCAAGTTAAACAAATATTTAAAACTTTTTAGTGCATTTAAATATAAAAGTGTTAAAGTTAGTACAATATTTAATTTTAATTAGGAGTTCTGTCGGTGGAAACTTAGGGCTACTTGTGTCCTGAAAGGTGTGCCTTAATTTAGCAAAGAAATCTATATTTATATGAATGTATATTCATGGGTTTCTTGCAATATTGGAATTTATTTCTTCCTTAGAGATCGCACCAGGCATGTATGTGAATGGAAACCAATAGACTACTCCACCGATGAACCCATCCGGAAACATTTTTCAGCAGCTTTCAGCTCAATCCCTGCTGTAGAAGAGTTTGTTACTATATTTACTGAAGTGAGTGAACAACGAGTGATATCAATGCTTAAGTGTTATAATGGCCTGAGGCATAGTGTGCTGACAGTTGGGGATCACTACTGGAATCAAAATATTGTATTTAAAGCTCAGATCACAGCTGATATTAAAGTTAGTGTAAAGGAGATTTGACCCAACTTATTTGAACCCTCCCTGGGTCTGGTGGTCTGACTGAACCCTCCCTGGGTCTGGAGGTATGACTGAACCCTCCCTGGGTTAGGAGGTAAGACTGAACCCTCCCTGGGTCAGAAGGTATGACCAAATAATTTGGAGGTGATTCACAAACACTAAGGCCATTAAAATTGTATAAAAAGGAATAGAATATTTCTGGTTATCACTTAGTGGTATCATTGTAAACCATTGTACATTACCATAATCATTATTATTATTGTTATTTTTATAGAGTCAGGGATTAGCAATGGACTCAGAAATATCAGAAAACATGCCCAGTGACATAGAAGTCCCAGAAATATTTTCTGCAGGTGAAATACATCATTGAGGTAATTAACTGAACTATTTTATTGCAACTAATTTAAAAAAAATTAAAACTTTGTTGCATTTTCATAAAGTAATGTTGATATTTATTATATCGTCAACATTTTCTGAAGTATCCGGTGAAGAATTAATATTATATAATTTTCTAACTCACCATGTGACATAACATATTTTATTTACCTATGTAACAACACTGCACCAAACAATTACAATCGTACATATTTCTCTTTTTAGATTTCACATTGAAGAAACAGTTTACAGAAATCTAATCACTTGGTTGAAATTTATAGAAATGTCTCATTAAGTGAGCAAATTTGTCATTAGTTTATACAGAAATGTGCCGATTATCACGACTATCAATGTATCAGTTACAGTAGAGAGATGAAAACAAAGTATAATTTAAATTTTCTTTTTAATAACTCTCATTCTGAAATTCTTTGTGCAAGGATTGATCAACTCCTATTGTAACAGTTCATTAATTGGTGGAAGCCAAGCTAATGGCTTGAGCATGATTATTTGAGTTCTGGGTTCTATGATGGGTAATAGTTAAAATGACTGGGGAAAAAAAAGGGGAATGTTTGTCATCAGAAACAATATTTTTCATACTGTCCAGGAGTGATTTCTCCGACAATGATTTCATGTACATATTTCAGTTTTGTACTTTCAATAGAAACTCTTTGTGTTCAATTTTTGAAGAGAAATGTAATAGTAATAGTTTTGATGAATTACAAAATGCATGTCACATTTTTCTCCAAAACTGTAAGTTTGCTATTTCAAAGTCAGAATCATAAAATGTCACTATAAAAATAAATAAAGGTGAGAACAATCCAGAGTCTTGTGTAATTTCATTGTTTCTTTTTAAACAAAAATAATAAAAGGTGTTGACATTGATATCCTATATCAAGAGCAGAGCTCTCCAGGACAATAGAAACATGCCAGTTTAGTATTCCAAAAGAAGAGCTTTATATATGTCAAATAGAAAGGAAGAGGAAGCAGGGATATATTTGGAGATCCTGTGGTATTAATATTATGGTCTCAATTACAAAATTTAAAGAAGGAGCAGTGACATAGTTAGAGCTCCTGGGGTGTTATGGTCTCTGATACAACTAAGCTAAAATGACATAACTGAAGTAGATTTAGGGGACAATCTTTTCACTATCATTGTGCAATTTTTAGACCTTAAATTTAGGCATACAGATTAAAATGATGATGCTGTGCCAACATGACCAGTTGAAAGAGTTTTATACTTGTTTACAGTTTTGGTAACAATATATTTATTTATTCATCCCCCATTTGTTGCTGTCCATGTTAATATTTAGATCACCATTCCATTGTCATCTATTTCAATTACTATTGACTCCAAATAAGTTGTGCATCTTTTTTTAATGTTAATTTTGAGGAAATTTTGAAATAAAAATGTAAGGGAAGATTTAAATATTATTAAGAATAAGGCAGATTTGAGCTGACCAAAACATATTTAGAATGCATTGTTATACCCTAGAGCTACAGAATCTTTATTGAGCTAAATTTTTATTTTTGTTCTCCCAGATATTTGTTTGAAGATATATTGAGATTAAATTGTATGTTATATGCATAACCCTAATAAAATAACTTCTTACCTTTAATAGATGAAATAATATATTTGTATTAATGTAGAGCTGGATTTATTTAAAAATTGCTTAACTGCTTAAGTTTTAACATGCTTAACGCTTCTGTAACATTTGTAATACAGTATTTATAAAGCAAAAATTATGTTTTCCTGTAGTGACTGGTTGCAGTAACTATAAACTATACTGGCATTTTTAAACGCATAACACAGGATGGAGAAATTTACAAATAACACCAAATTTTTAAAATTTTTATTTCCCACTTAATTAGAGCCGCTGAGAATTCATTCTCAAATTCTTTGTTTGCTGAATCAAAAGCAGTTAGCAGGCAGATGTATTAACCATTAATGAATTGGTAAAAATATATAGTGAAGTTTTATCCAGAAAAGGAGCTCTGAGAGTTTGCTGGGATGTTATAGAGAAGATTTGGCATGTATAAAAACCATCAACTGAAATAAGTGAAAGCTATTGAAATAGATTTAATTTTTGAAAAAATAATTTTGGAATTATTTTAAAATGTGTTGACTTGAACGAATGAACGCTGGGTGTGTACATCGAGATGATCACAATTTTAAATTGTTGAATTAAAAAAAAACTTTTTCCATAGCATTGGCAAATAAAGTGTTAAATTTCTCTCTCTAGCCATGATTATCTGTCACTTTATAAATTGCAAGTTTTGGTTTGGAGGGGAGAGAGCATTTTGATTTACTGATCAATTTACTGATTATCAAAATAAAAAGGCAAAATATTTCCAGTTGTTCCTTTTTTTTCTTTGTGTCTTTTTCCACAATTTTCAAGGAGACCATGAATCTTTGGAAACAATTTAATAGACAAATCTTAGACACCTTAAGTGTCATACATTTATCATTAAATAAGTAAACACGTGAATTTATATCTAAAAATTGAGTAAAACAAAGTAGGGTTAAACCTGAAAAAAGGAACGCAACAAAACAACGAACGTGTCGGCAGGAAGCCTTCAAAGCCTTGAAGGCTTCCAACCCACACGTTTCTTTATTTTTTTGCGTTCTTTTTTCAGGTTTAACCCTACTTTGTTTTACTCATTTTATATTTTGCTAACCTGATTGCAGTCTCTCCCCTTATTAACCTTGAATTTATATCTGATAGACAAGACAAATCTCTGATTCAATTAACCTTACAAAGACCATAACAAAAATTACAGATCATGATTCAGTGCAGGTTAAAGTTTAATGAATCATGTTTCACAAGGTCAGCATTAAACTTTTATAAAAATAAAATGTTTTAAAAGTCTCATAACATTAGATGACTTTTCTCCAACTGTTTTCAAAATAATTACAGCTTCAACCAATGATTCTTAGCTGAGCTCTCCACCTCATCAAATTAGATGAAATTAAAAAAAGATTGTAAACTGTTGTCTTATGCAAATAATAACATATTTTGCAAACAAATTTGTTATCTCAGAAAATTAATATGCAAAAAAATTTAAAAAACAGTAATTTCACATTTTAATTAAGTATAAAATAATTTTAAGGTTAATTTCAGTGATAAAGATATATTAAATTACATGGGCAAAAATAAAAAAATCCCACAAAAAACACAATCTCAGCAAATCTGCTGTTACCGCAATTATAAAACAAATGTATTTATCCAAATCAATAACTCATTATTCGAGTATTTATCCACATCCACAACTGAAAATTAGTAATAAAAATTCAAACAAAGAATAATTATCTGTTCAAATCTTACAAAAACTGCACTGGGTACCATACTCACAAAAAAGTACATGTCAAAAATCAATTAAAAAAAAAGAAATGCTTTTTTTCAAATTGCAGAAAGGAGTAAATGTCACGTTTGAATCTATTTCAAACAACTTGGTACCAGTTAATAATTACAATTGTATTATATTCACCCCAAATATAATCTTGTACCATCATCATCAAGTATAAATTATATGCAAAAACTATCAAATTGTTAATTAAGAAATTATTGAGATATCTGCTCTAAATAATGTTTCTACTTCTGGGTCATTTGAACATTGTAGTCTGATGCCGGTTGAAATTTAAAAACCAAAATCATCTGGGGGGAAAATGTGACAAAGAAACTCTATTATGAACTTATTTGAGATTTGCTTAGTAACTCAATAATTAATATTTAAAAAATAGATTACTATTAAATTATATTATCTAAATATTTTGAGCCCGTAACTACAGTCTTAATTAAATGGCAAGTGATCGGCCCACCATTTTCCCCTATTTTGGCATCTGGTTTTATTTAGCATTTCTTATGTGTATGGAACCTGTTCAAAATGACTTAGTCAATCCACTTAGATTACTTCTTACCTTCAGATCTTAAGTACCATACCGGTAGTCAAAATGAACCTTATAGCCAACTGGTTAATACTAAGTGACCTAAACACTTTGGTCTAACAATCGGGGCCATGCAAAATATGTGTATTGATATATTATTTATATACTGTTTTGGGGAAAAGGGTGCCTAAATTCTGGCTTTGCCCCGATAGGTAGGCATTAGTCCCTAAATTCTGGCTTTATCCTGATTGGTAGGCATTTGTGTGTAAATTCTGGCTTTATCCTGATTGGTAGGCGTTAGTGTGTAGTTTTTAGGAATACATTGAACAGCCTGGTAGGCATTAGTGTGTGGTAATCTAGGACAGTAGGAAATAGTGGAATTAGTGGTTCAAATTGTCATTTCACCTTGTTACATGCCTGTAGCCAATTTTTTGGGTTTTAGCAGCTATCCTGAAAAGCCTTCTGCTCCTTAGGAGAGTTTGAGAATTGTGTCCCGTTTGACACCCAGCACACTGCAATTAAGATGATCCCCATAATGCGGCAGTTTTGGCCAGAAAGAGAACTTTGTGCCTATTGCATAAAAGCATGTCATAAGCTGTTGGAAAAGCTTGTACGTCGGGTCATACTTCTGGAAGCATCTTTTCTCAGGCCAAAAGATATTGCCAATTTCCAGATGTTACTAGTTTGCAGTGACTCCTCAAAGAGTTTCATTATTAACTGTACCGCCAGTTTTACTTACAGCCTCGAGCCAGGATCATGCTTTGGCTGCAAGTTTCATGATCTGGATGTCAAGAAGCTGATGCACCCAGAAGAGGTCTACATCCAGAGTGCATCCTACCCAGGATTTCAGTACAAGTTTTGATGACTTGCTCAGAGTTTTACTTCAACCATCCTTCACCTTGCCACATGTTCTCAAGACCCTGACAAGAGTTTTACTACCAAGGTCCAAACGATTAAAACAGAAAATACAATTCAGAATTTTTCCTTGTACTTTAATAGCTTTGCTCATTTTGTTTGTTCGTTGATTAAAAAATTTAGTTTATTAACTCATTGTTACAAATTTTGTGTCAAATTGGAATAAGATTTAAACAGCCCTTAGATAATGATAAATCCACTCATAAAGTAGCTTATTGGGCATTGAAAAAGACAGTCAGAGATATGATTATCAAACACTTACTGGATGAACATCTTTTGCCAGAGGAGCAACAGGCCTAAGTACATGAGATAACAAATCCTAGTTGATTAGAACACCAAATAAAGAAAGATAGAGAGAAGAGAGAGAAAGATGGAATGAGTGCTACAGATGATGCTAAAAGACATCAAGATTGAGGGCTCAAATTACTATAGAAAACAGACCTAAAGTCAGGGCTATGACGTCATTAAGCTGACCAGCATTTCACATAGTTGCGATAACTGCACACAATTTTGAAATACCATAATACAGTCTAAAGACTGCGGCTACAACAGTTGTCTACTGGAATATGAAAATGCTGATGAGGTTATATTTTTCTTTGCTATCGATAGCTTGTATTTTGTATTGCTGTAATAGAAAGAGCAGAGTTCTAAACCATTGTTCATTTTTCTCTTCACTAGCTTTTTACAAATCTCTTTAAATAAACTAAATTGTCGAACCCTTAGTACACAAAGTTTCAACCTACTTGTGGAGGATTTGTAGAATCTGTTATTCTGGTATAATTGTCTTAGAAAGATTCATGAACTTCCTGAGAACCATCCACCATAGAAGGGACATCGTATGTTGTGCTGTCAGCTTAAAAGAAAATTGATAGATTGAATTATTTCCATATATCATGGCTTAAGTAAAGTAAAACATACTTGAACACTTTACCTGACAATCAAGAGAACAAAATGAAGCAGGCCAATAAAAACTAGATCAATAACAGAATAGAGATAGTTATGAGGCAGTCTTTCTAATCTAGTGAGAATTATGTGATGTCTTGATCTTCTTACAGGTATATTAAAAAAAAGGGAATGTAAACTAAACACTACCATACTTTAAAAATGTTCAACCATATCTCCATTTTTTAGAAGTTATCTAGAAAATTATAAAATGACATTGTGTTATAGCAGCGATTAAAAGCTAAGATGACCGGTTCCGCTAACAATGAAATGGAGATTGAATATATTGGGCAAGGCAATTGCTATGTAAGGCATGCTGAGCTGGTGTTAACCTGAACGTCAATAAGAAGCATGAAACAAACAGAGCACCATCCATGACTATCTAAAATAACCACCAATCCAGGACAGCAATCTAGTTAAACATTGTCATATGATCTCAGCACTTTACCATCTGTCATGTTCTTATTCCTGATTAGGGAAGGCACTGAGATCAGTTTGAAAGAGCTGTCAGGTGACAACACAGTCTCCCCGACTCCCAACTCTGTCACTGGAGACATCGGTGAAAACCTCATGATGCCATTAAAGCTGGTATTTGACTTTGGGATCATCTGCAAATTCCTAGTTGCGGCAGAATGGTGAGACATATTCACAGGACCCTCTGATGTACCAGCAGCATCATCCTGCAAAAACATTTATTTATTGTTTTTTTTATGCAAGTTTATAATGAAAGATACACTGGAATTAAAAAATAATAATACCAGAAATGTTGGGGGATACAGGAAAGAGAATGACAGGATCAACAAAACAATTGGGGAAAAAAAGGGGTGGAGGGGGGTGTCATAATCCCTTCCATATTTTAAGATAATTCCTGATCCACTTCATAGTTTTACAATGGACCAGGAGAAAGTATAAAATGCATTAAATTTAACTTAAAGCAGTGTTTTCAAAAGTTTTTAGCCCCACACCCCACCAGCACATCACCCTTGTCCTGTCTATAAATGCCCTCAGACCACACCACACCAGCACATCACCCCTTGTCCTGTCTATAAATGCCCTCAAACCACCCCCCCACCAGCACATCACCCCTTGTCCTGTCTATAAATGCCCTCAAACCACCCCCCCACCAGCACATCACCCTTGTCCTGTCTATAAATGCCCTCAAACC
>CAXITT010000511.1:90573-104251 GCA_964033795.1 Lymnaea stagnalis | reverse complement strand
CCCCCCCCCCCCGAGACAAAATGTCTTGCCATAATCTTCACCGTGGGGAAATAATAATTTAAAGTATAGGCAGTCTCCATATTAATTGTTACCAGATGTAAGGAAATTTGAGGGACAATATTCAGAAGAAAGGTCAGAGGTCAGTTGGGTGTTTGAACACAACACTTATCATTTATCCAGTAGTGTGTACAGAAGAAACATCCATTTGTGTGTCCCCCCCCCCCCCCAAACCACCATTCATCATCAAAATAGATAAGCATGTTTATTTCAAAATTTCTCAATATAAGAAATTTACTTTATTACTGGTGTATTTGATCCTGTTTTTTTAAAAATTAGATTTCCCATGAATACATCCATTTTTCATATCTGATTTTTAAGTCATGTTTTTTTAAATAGTCCAAAATGGAAATACCGTGGGTTAACTTGGCACTAATGATGAGTCTTATTTCAAAGATGATAATATGTCTTACCTGAGATGAATGAAGAGTGGAATATTTAAGGAAATGTTTTTTGCTTTTAAAAACTCTTCTTCTTTGACATCCTGGGAAACCAATTTTCTCTAAACCAGCACGAGTCCTGCATTGACCAGAGTAGTTTTTAAATGACCCGGTGATGCCATCCAGGCTAAAACTTTGATTGCTTACTGGAACCTGGTTGGCTGACACTGAACTGCAGTTTGAAGACGGAACCTTGGGGGCATATTCCTCTAGACTAGGAGCTCCAGGTGTCCAACTTAAGCACACTGTTGATGTCTGAAATGGCACTGGGCAATATCTTGTGTAGATGGAGTTTAATTGACACTAAAGGGGAGAAGAGATAGCAGGTTATTGTTGATAGAAGCCAACCACCTAAAATTTGTGCAAAGATTTAAAATAATCAACATTAAAAGTAATAATTTATTTCCTATCAAACTTACATTGTATACACCGGTACGATATTGAATATAGCATTTGCATAAGTTTTTTGTTAACATTATTAAAAACACAAATTACAAATATGGATGAGATTAATTTTTTTTAAATACAGTAAAAAGATACCAAAACTTTATCATATAAAGAATAAATATTTAAATTTGACCAGAAAAAAAATCACAACATTTAAAAAAACAACAACTGATTTGTTCAGAAAAAAATCTTTGAATAAGAATACATAAGATCACCTGCAACTCCTCTATGAGACTTTCCTTTTCCTTGATTGTTGACTTCAGCAGGGAATTTTCATCAATCAACTTCCCATTCTGCGAGACCAATTGTTCATTCATATCTAACAACGCCTTCACAAGTGAACTTTTTTTGTCCAACAAAGTTTTGCTTAAATGACTCCCATCAGTTGAACAAAACTGAGACATTTGATTTCCATCAGGTGAACGTGATGGATTGTGCTTAAGTGCTGTAGAGGCCTCTGTTGATCCTCCATTTGTTTGTCTCCCAGTGTAGTTGTTAGGTGAGAAGAGTTTGTCTTTGTCTTCCTGTGACATCTGAAGTGTTTAGATATGAGAATATGACATTGTGTTTTGTGATTGACATGATAAAAAAAAACAACTATTTAAAAAATGCAAACACCCAAACTTGTAATTTAAAAAAACATATTTTTGAGCTCTTATTATATTAAGTAGGATGCATTTTTTTATGCCAGCATCAAACTAATAACACTTTGAACTAACATATTGACTACAACATCAAGGGTTGTTAATGGTTGGGTCAAGTGACGAGCAACAAAACACGGGTAGGTACAAGACCATTCTAGATCAATCATTTATACATTTTCTTTCATGCCAGCTGAAGCATTTTGTTAAAATAAAAAAAAAAACGAAAAAAAAAAATTACACCTTATCTTGGTGGCATTTCAAAAAACTTGACACGTTGCTTTTAGAATCTCCAGAAGTTGTGGATTGCTGGTTGTTGCTCATGGGAATTTCTGACAGGGCAGCAGTGGCCTCAGATTTCAACTTTTGCGAGAGGGCAGCGGCTGACTCAGCCTTCAACTTTTGTGACAGGGCAGCGGCTGACTCAGCCTTCAACTTTTGTGACAGGGCAGCGGCTGACTCAGCCTTCAACTTTTGAATGAAATCTAGAGGAAGATCTTGGTCCCCTGGCTCTTCAAACCATCTGTTATTTGGCAGATACGTTTTCTTTTTCCTGTGAAATAAATAAAAATGTTGTACAGCTTGAGTCCAGCATAAAAAAAATCAAACATCTTTATAAATAAAACATACCAGTGCTTTAGTATAACACTAGACACTGGAGAGAAAAAACACCTTCTCGTCTACTGCTGGGCATCTGTTGTGTGGATTATACTAAATCAAGTGTGCTGATTCCAAATCTGAATTCAGATTTTGTGTGGCATGTCAGGATATTAAGTCATGCAGCCTACTTGTGAAAATTAAAGTGTGCATTATGTAAACAAATTACAGAACTGTTTTTTGCTTATAACTCAGTGACTATACTCAGAAAAGTTTTAACAACAAAAAATGATGGTATTCTATTATTGCTTGAATTAAATTACAAATTCAACATATTTGCAAAAGGAAATTTTATGTTTGTTTCTTAAACAAAAAAAAAGTCAAAAGAAAGTCTTAATAAAAAAAAAAATAAGCTGAAATCTGTTAAACAATTACAATAAAATTTAAGAAAGAGTATATTATAATAATGTGTAAATCTTATATAAATATATACTTTTCGGTTGAAATCAACCTTGACCAACTTAATCATCGTATATGCTAATTGTGAACTTGGCTGTCGACATATAAATATATGAATGTTACATGTATGTTACTTGGATGAAAGCACACATTTCATAGTTTCGTCTCCAAAACACTACGAGTTCAAAACTGCTTTAGGCACTTGCTCTTGCAAGTGGCCACTGCAGAAACCACAGCAATCACAGTTTCAATCACAGCTTTCATGCTCGCCTTGCTGGAATCTATGAACACAAATCAGGAACATACTAGTAACTTAACTTTAGCATTAGACCGTTCATAATCAGATACCATTTTCCAGTTTATAATATGTATATTTTATTAATACAATATATGTCTTGATTGCATGCAAAATGGACTGGGCAGATTATGACCTCATATTTGGAATCATTGTGTTAAAATCCATATATGCCTTAACCCATATGCTTTTACTTTCAGAAGTAAAATCTATGTTAATGAGTGTAATATAAACTTGACATATCGTAGCTTTGAGCCTTGATTTTTGACAGGGCTACATTTGTGATCCTTCAAATTATAATGAAATTTCATTCTTCATACACTGAGATAACACAAAGTGAATACCCAGTACCTTGAGCTGATGAAAACGTTAAAATGATACATTTTTACATCTGCTTTGGTCAATATCTTTAAGCTAAAAAAAACAACATCAAAAAGTATTGCACATTCATAGACCCAGATAATTGTGTAGTTTTTCTAAGAAATCATCTCCTTACTTGCACAGCTCCTCTACAGCTTGCTGTGTCTTCTCCCAGAAAAATGCTGCTCTACTTTCTAAAGCGATTAGGTCTGCGTCCGGGACAAGTCCAGGTCTAAATTTCCTACAACTCATGACCTTGAGTTTGAAAAAAAAAAATATGAAGTTGTTTAAAGTCTTTGCAAAGCTTTCATCACATACACACTCCTCGTTCTGTCCTCTCGTATACCACATTTCAACGAAGTTTTATTTTTATTTAATTCTGTTTTTACTGTCGTTTTTTCCACTAATGAAGTCTTTTTGCAGACGCGTTTTTGTTGTGTTCTTTTATTTATGTTTTCCCTCATTTCCATTAAATCCAATGAATTGGTAAGTTAAATAGAAACCCACTGTGCATGAAATTTACAACAAATAAATAGTTAAAATTGACAGTTGTCTGTAAGCTTGGACTAACTATATTTTTTATAGCAAGATTGATAGATCAGTCATGTGTTCAAATGGGGAGTCTCTTAGCTATAGCAAGATTGATAGATAAGTCATGTGTTCAAAAGGGGAGTCTCTTAGCTATAGCAAGATTGATAAGTCATGTGTCAGAAGGGGAGTCTCTTAGCTATAGCAAGATTTATAGGTAAGTCATGTGTCAGAGGGGAGTCTTTTAGCTATAACAAGATTTATAGATAAGTCATGTGTCCAAAGGGGAGTCTCTTAGCTATAGCAATATTTATAGATAAGTCATGTGTTCAAAAGGGGAGCATGCTGTAAAGACAGCCATCATTTATGAGAGTAATAAACTATATTACAAGTGATAAATCTTCAAGTAAACATATTGATCTGTATTGATTGAATAAAGTTGTCGGCACTTGTTGGGTCTAATGAGAAATAAAGCAGACCTGATGAATGTTATAGCTAAAAGACTCCCCTTCGGACACATGACTTATCTATAAATATTGCTATAGCTAAAAGCAGACCTGTTTACTCTTACGATTTTGGCGTACAATGTACGATTTTGAGGCCTAAATATTATATATACTGTGTTTTTTTACTATTCAGATAATGTATTGAACGATTTTGTGAGGATAGTGTACGATTTTAAGAGTTGGAAGGTAATCAGGTCTGTAAAAGACTCCCCTTCGGACACATCACTTTTTCTCATGAATACAAAAAGAAAATGTGTAACTTGTAAAATCCCATCTCTTTATATCTTATTAAATAAATCCTCTTCAGAATTGTTTAAGTTTCAATACTTTTCTTTCATTTTTTATTCAACTTTTGCTACGACTTATACAAATTTTGTTAAGGGTCCCAAAACCAGATTATTGTATTTTTAAATTCTATTTGTAAAACTTTTGACAATCGTTAAACATTTCACTCATCTGAGCATCCATCAAGTGTACCGGTTATGTGACCTTTCATTGGGTAAAACTCCATGTGAACCTACTTTACCTGAGCATCCATTGAGCGGGCAATGTGAGCTTGCATTGAGATAGAAACTCCATGTGAACCAATCAGCCTCACCACCTCAATGCCATGTCTTAGGATGGTCCACAGTTTCTTTTTGTCAGCCCTGGTGTAATATAAAATGAAGTTAACATTTTAGTGTTTTATGGTGCTGATATACAAGGAAGTTAACATTTTAGTTAAGTATGGTGTTAAAAATTTAAAAAAAAATTCTTTTGTTAAGAGATCCTGTCCCTTTTTAAAAGAAGCATAGCTGTTGAACACAGAGGCATAGCCAGTGGCAAAGCCTGTAGGGAAGTGAAACAGAAGCATTGTTTGTAGTGGGGTAAGCAGCATACCTAGTATGGGGAGGGACAGCGACACAACAGTCGTTAAGGGTTAGGGACAGCAGTATAACTGTTGGGGGGAGGGACAGTGGGATAGCTAGTGGTGGGAGGGACAGCAGCATTAGCCGTTCGAGGGACAGCAGCATAGCATATAAAGGCAGGGACAGCAGCATAGCCTGTAAAGGGAAGGACAGCACCATAGCCTGTAAAGGCAGGGACAGTGTCATAGCCTGTAAAGGCAGGGACAGTGGCATAGCCTGTAAAGGCAGGGACAGTGGCATAGCCCATATGGGGAGGGCCATTAACAAGGCAGGTATTGGGGGGGGGGGGTTACTTTGCTGCTGAGGGTCTGCTTCCCCTGGCAACAATAGACACTTATTTCCCCTATATTTTAGAATCAGCTATTTAGTGTTTCATCACAATACTCTGACTCTCCTCACAAGCTCTTTGAACATAGATAACTTTGACACTTTGTAATACATCCACTGGCATAGCCCATATGGGGAGGGCCATTAACAAGGCAGGTATTGGGGGGGGGGGTTACTTTGCTGCTGAGGGTCTGCTTCCCCTGGCAACAATAGACACTTATTTCCCCTATATATTAGAATCAGCTATTTAGTGTTTCATCACAATACTCTGACTCTCCTCACAAGCTCTTTGAACATAGATAACTTTGACACTTTGTAATACATCCACCCCATTAGGCTTTAGCAAAGCACATTACACAATAGTTTTATAATAAATAAGCTACAGATTAATATGCCTCTATCAATGTAGCAGGGTAGACTTTTGGTAATCACTCTATTAGCTCATTGGTGCAAACCTGACAGGTACAGACTGTATCATCACTTACTGGTATTGACCTTAATTGACAATACTGGTATAGAACTTATATAACAATACTGGTATAGAACTTACTTACCAGTACTAGAATAGAACCTACTTGAAAGTACTGGTATAGAACTTACTTGAAATACTGGTATAGAACTTACTTGACAATACTGGTATAGAACTTACTTACCAGTACTAGAATAGAACGTACTTGAAAGTACTGGTATAGAACTTGCTTGACAATACTGGTATAGAACTTACTTGACAGTGCTGGTATAGAACTTACTTGACAGTGCTGGTATAGAACTTACTTGACAGTGCTGGTATAGAACTTACTTGACAATACTGGTATAGAACTTACTTGACAGTACTGGTATAGAACTTACTTGACAGTGCTGGTATAGAACTTACTTGACAGTGCTGGTACAGAACTTACTTGACAGGGCTGGTACAGAAATTGTGAGCAGCCTCCCAAAACAACATCTGTTTTTCATTACACAAAGAAGATTGACTCAGGCATGTGGGTAACATCTTAGGTGGACCTGACAGATTGCCATTCTGTTTGTTGGCATGAGCTGCACACCTAACAGTGGCAAGGAGAAAGACCTTTTGGTAAATTAGGTAGAGCCAATACAAAATTGAAATCATAAAAAAAAGTATCAAGAGAGGTCATCCATTTATTATGTACATGCTGAAAGGTGCGTGTGTGTGTGCTGATTTGGTGATTTTATGTACAGGTGCTATGGGGTAGAGCAAAGAGTCTCGCCAGGATGTGTACATATATTTACGCACACATTTTTCAATAATTATCAAGAAATTCTGATGGACCATAAATTGCCAATTTATATTTCTAATGTGACCATCAAATTCTGATGGACCATAAATTGTCAATTTATATTTCTAATATGACCATCAAATCTGATGGACCATAAATTGCCAATTTATATTTCAAATACAACCATCAACTTAAAATCTATTAAATACATGATTTCTAATTAAATTTGAAGTGTGTAAAAATATTGCTGCACTGTTTTGTAATTATAACCATACTGCTGCTTTCTATTTTTTTTTATCCACTAAATATTACAAAAGTAATATGTAGCCTAGTGCCAACTTAAGGCCCTCTTATGGTTTTGTATCAGTGAAGTAATTTATCACATAATTATTTTGTTTGGCTTCGGTGGGTGTGAAAAAGGGATAAAATTGTGTTAGAACACCTGCAAAAACACTTCTGAGAGAGTTGCATTGGCTGCCGGTGCGTGCTCACATAGAGTACAAAATCGCAACTTTGTGCTACCGCTGCTTTAACACCCTTTACGGTGACTTGGTTTGTCAATTAATAATTTTATTGGGGGGGGGGGGGCTTGTAAGCTCATTTGTACTTGAACAAGAATGGAGAGAGTGGTCCAAAAATATATTTACACGACAGGGGTGGGTGGGTGTGTCGGTGTGTGTGCGTGAAAACCTTTTTGTGTCGTAATAGATGGATGGCCCCTAATTTATTCCAAGTGCACATTTTCCAAATAAAAAAAAAGATATTTTCCCCCCTCTATCATTTTGTTGGCATTTATAAGCCTATAATCCACATAGTATAAAAGAAATCAATGTCTAATAGCCAAGTCTCATAATGGGTTGAGCTTGTAAAAGTTGACCAGAATCATGATACAAATGAAACACCTAGTTGTCCAGGCTTTTCTCAAAACCAGTCTAATAATGATGGAGAATATGATATGTTGGACTGCATTCAAGCCTAGGGGGTGTCAAATAAATGATAGTGGAACAAGATATTTTTAGGATTGAACAATATCGTCCTGTCTTTTTATTCAAGCCTAAACATATCTTGTTCCACTATTTATTTATTTATGGAAAATCACCTATATTCAGGATTCTATTGACTTGCTCCATGGGAATCTATTATATTCCCTCTTGTTTTTACAAATTCTTGCTTAACCCAGTCAATGGAACAGTTTAGTAAACATTTGACAAAACAGTCTTGGATCAATAGAGCTCAATTTTATAACTATTATCATTAATTCAAAGAAATTTTTATGCAAGCTAAAATGAAATTCATTATGGATCAGTCTGTCTGCAATCCATTTTCTATTCAATTAATTTATTAATGGATCATTCTGCAATTCATCCTTTATTTAAATATATTAATGGATCAGTCTGTCTGCAATCCGTCCTCTATTCAATTAATTTATTAATGGAAAAGTCTGCAATCCATCCCCTATTCAAATTTATTCAAGGATTAGTCTGTCTGCAATCAATCCTCTATTCAAATGTAATCATTAATCATTCTGTCTGCAATCCAATCCTCTATTGAAATGTAATCATTAATCAGTTTGTCTGCAATCCATCCTCTTTTAAAATTTATTAGTGGATCAGTCTGTCTCCAAGCAATCCTCTATTCAAATTTATGAATCGCTCAGGCTGTCTCCAATCCTTCCTCTACAATCCATCCTCTATTTAAATGTACTCATGGATCAGTCTGTCTGTAGTGTAAGCCAGTTCCCAGTAAGAATCATTGTGAGAGTTCAAATGACAATTTATTTGTTCAGGTGAAATCCTTATCAAGTCCTCACTCATTTATTCTCTTAGTCAATATTCCAGGATCCATTGCATTAGTGTTTCCATTTTTACCAGGAATACTTCTTAAAATATTTCTTTACTATTATTTCATGCTGTTGTTTTCCAGTTTTAGTTTGTTTTAGATTAGTTTCCTTATCTTTGTATATTATTATTATTTCATGTGGGATTCCATTTTTATTTAGTTCATTCATATGTCGTGATGAGAACAAAATTTAAAGTTAATCTTTTTGTTACTAAAGACAAATTTATCAGTAGTTAGATAAATCTACTTTTTCCACTATGGAAATTTCACCTCCACGACAAATGTTCCAAAACATAACACTAAATAACTTTATGGTTTCGACACATGGGCTAACAGGCCTTTCAATAAAACTTACATGTAAATCAAGTTGACATAGTGTAGAAACACAAGGATTCTCCATGTCAGTCAGACTGTAAGGAATGCTGTCAAATAGCTTGAAATTATCTGGTGAGATTCAATCAGAATTTGATTGTTTGTTGATGTATTACCAGCTCATTTGAGCTATCTCAGCAAGTTGTTTGTCCTTATTTAAAGTCACTGCAGTGACTGAAACCTAACACTCCCAAAGTTTGCGAAACTTGTATAAAATTAGTGTAAATATATTTTTTTGGAGTTCATTAAGAATGGGGGAAAGATTTAAAATCATTGTACATAAAAATCGCATACAATTATATTTCTTAAAAATATTAAGATGCTTTAATTAGCATTTGTAAATATCCTGACTCATCCAATGGTAGGACTGACTTAACTGACTAGCTTAACAACTCAACAGTTGGGCTGAGCATCCATTTCCAGTGAGTAATGCTGGAGACACAGCCACACAATGTGAGAGAGGTTCCCACCATGGGCGCGCACAGCCACTGTCAAAGAGATTTTTAAACATTCTCTACAACCATGAAATTATGAATTTTAAGGAAATGTCAGACCGAGAATTAAGAGTATACATGAGAATGTAGACTAGAGTATAAATTAGACTGAAGAATGCAAATTAGAATGAAGAGCATAGATTAGAAAATAGGAGTCTGTATTTCTTAATGGTCTTTCCTCTATAACTAAATGATTCAATCTAAACATAGAGGGACAAAGCTATATGAAAATGAATAAAAAATACAAATATCTTGACACTATTTAGTTTGACATTTTTTCCCATGTTTTTAATACTAAGTAGATTTAATCCAGTTGTTTTAGTTTGCTTTTATTAAAAGAAAAAAAGATGTGAAAAAAAAACCTTGCACTTGCAGCTACATATTCATTAGAAAAAATTATAAAATTTTTTCAACTAAAGATGTTGGTTACAATAGCATTTGAAAGAAAAAAAATTATTATGTAACTCATTTATTATTAATGTATAACTGATTTAAAAGAATATAATGTAAAGTTACATTTTGTATTTAAAAAAAATATCCCAAAACATTTTCATCCTCATTAATTTAGGCTTGCTTTTCAACATTATTGAAATTATTGGCAAGCAGATCTATTAAAGTATTGATATAGATTTAAAAACAGATTTTTACTGAAATATAGTATAGCTAACACCACCAATAACTGTTGATTTTTACCCCCCAGTGTACACTAACAAAAAAAAAGATAGCTTCTACAAGAGAGAGAACTAAGTTAGCATCCAGACTAACCTCTGTCAAATTCAATGATGGTTCCCCGTGTTAATGGTTCCCTCTGACTTAAATCAGCCCCCATCTGACCAGCTTGGTTTAAGAATGATTGATCTTGCTCAATTAGACATGTTGGTGAACACAGGATCTGGAAGAGTTTCGGGCTGCCTGCAGTTATGTTCTGTTGTACAATCCCCTCAGAGCGATTGCATTTAGAAAACTGAAGCAGCATGTGGCCTTAAAATATTCAATAATAAACAACAAAAAATATTGACCAAAAAAATGTAGATAAAAAAATGGCTTTGTATTCTGTAAATGAGTGAGCTGACTAAAAAAAAATCACAAGTATATTATTAAGTACCGTAATAGAAGTTTTTTTTCTTGTTTAATTTTTATTTTATATAATCAAAAGAATGAATGATACATTCAACATTAGTATGCCAAACTTGGTCAACAAGAAACAAGATATGTTTAGGATTGAAAAAAACCCACAAAACAATTAAAATGACATTTTGGGCTAAATGCCTTCTTTAGCAGACAACACAAAATGATTAGGTTTCTACACAGAGACTGAGAAAGCTACATTGTGATCTGGGAACACTTAAGTTTTTCATTTGAAATGATTTGTGTTTTAGTGTGTGTTTTTTAAAAATATCTTGTTCCACTATTTATTTACTTCACAGGGCTTGAATGCAGTCCCGACCTTACATTATCCTTTAAATTGAATGCTAGCACAATAAAGTCCAGACTATGTCGGAGAATTGTGGCTATTTTTTGTTATTGTTTTTCTCTGCCTTTGGACTTACAGATTTCTCTGATAGAAAAAAAACAATGAATCGGGCAGATTGTAATTGATAAATAACTTCAAAACTGGTGGTCGCATTGCCTTGACATTGATGAAAAAAAAAAAGGAAATGCTATAGCATTCTTGAAAAGACAGTGGTTACAAAATTGTCCCACTTCCCTACAAAAGAGCTAAAATATGCAAACCCATTAAATTTTCCTTTATTCAAAAATAAAAATTGAGAAATGAGCTTCGTTAACCATTTGTTTTCCATGGCAGAAGTTATGTTGTAATATCTACAATAAGATGAGGAGCAAACACTAGCTCAAAACAAAGCACAAAAAAGAGCCATAATTTAAAAAAAAAAAACAACTGATTTCTCTGCTAGATATCTATAAGACTATAAAATATTAAATTTCCATTAAAAAAATCTTCTAATACCGGAATTTTTGAATAAGTTCAGTAAATAATTTGATTCAAAGGCAGATCTACAAGGGGCTGATGGGGTTTGGGTTAAAGGGAGGGGGGGGGGGAGAGCGGGAACACTACTTACCAACTTGAGATAATCGGTCAAAGCTCTGAAGGTACCACCAATGGTTGAATTTTCTGAGCTCACTGGGGGCATTAACATACCACAGAGCTTGGAAATCCAGAGGGTCATAACTGAAGCTAGCCCAGAAATAAGTCTTGGCAAAGTAGATAGCATCTGGCCATGCTAGAGTTCCCTGTTAAATTATTTCAAAAAACTTTTTACTAGCAAAAGAAATAGAACTTCTGTCAAATGGTTTTATGAAGTAAATATTGGGGAAAGCAATGCATAATTTGTGTTAAGTTAAACAATTTTTAAACTTGAATTTCTTCGACTACAAAGAAAAAAGGTCAACATCTATATCTAGTGGCATGGTTAGCGTAAACACCCCCCCCCCCCCCCAAACATTCTAGTTAGCTGAAAATGCCACCCCTCAAAATAAAGGAAAAAAAGTCTCCGCCGGGGGCAGACCTTCCCATCCTTCCACATCAGTGTATGTGTCTGTAAAGTAATACATTTTTTTTAAGTTACCCAAACACAGATGTTGGCAAACTGTGACTCTTTAAGGGATAAATGAGGCAGGTGATATATTTTCTTAGCAGATATAATTTGTAAAATTGCTCCTTACTTAAAAATGTAGCAGATCACTTACCTAGCCGTTAGCATAATAACAAAATGTTTGAAACCTTAGACAGCATGTTGCACCAAGTTCGACAAAGGTAATATTAACAAAAATTTCCCTCTGAAATATGGTTTTGAGCTGCCTGGAATTTCTTGGTTTATTAATGTAGTCTAATCATATATATAATATAAAATAATCTGATATATTATCTAGCTTTGACAAGGCCATTTTGTCCAGCTACTGAGATTTACTTAATTACTTATGGTATTTTCAAAGGGCTAACAACAGATGACCTGACGGGAATGGGGCGCTTGGACATGCCCCCCCCCCCCCCCCCCCCCCCCACCCCCAAAAAGTAACCCACGAAAAAAAAAAAAAAAAAAAAAAAAAAAAAAAAAAAATAAATACAGAGGTAATTAAAAGAATGTTGATTACTCAAGGTCAGCACACAATGTCTTTGTGGATTAAGAAGATGAGCAGTTAAGAAACTGTGCTCATTTTTTTCACTTAAAATTTTTTTTATTAACTGTGTGGCAAATGCCCAAATCGTTGACCCACTTAAAACAATTTAGTTCTTTCCTAGTTTTCAAGGGGAAAAAAAAAACCAAACTATTAAAATAAAAGATTTGTGTCTCACTTACAGCTTGACCACCGTTCAACAACAACAAGCCAGCCAGGAAGAAAATCTGACCCTTCATCTCTTTTAAAATGGCTGCAAATGTTTCATCGTGACAGGGTAAAGAGAGGGTGAACTTTAGGTGCCTGTCAAATCTGTATTATTTATAGAAAAAAAAATTGAAGAAATCAAGCCAATGTTTGAACATATACCCAGAAGACCCGTATAGTGTCGTGGAGACAACAGCCCCAACGTTTATTATACAGATTTAGGTTGCAACAGTAAGCAAATTGGCAGATTACAGATGTATCAGTTAGGCACTCCAATACTTTCGCCGCCCGTGTTAGAAAAACGAGGCCTGCCGAGCGGCGATCGCTGTGATCAGCCGGCGCTTTTCGTTTTCGGTAGATCTTGGTGATTAGTGTTGTTTTGCGTCATTTCTAAAAATAGAGGACTCTCCTTGGTTTTATTTAAATCTGCGATGCATGCCGGTTACGAGGGTATGAATTAAGTGGAAATCTGACCTTGCTGAGACGAATAATTGGAAAGTTGACGTGGGGTAAGTGAGTTTGCTGTGCTATATTTTTTTTTTCAAATCGCGTTCGGACTTGGAAATTACTTGTTCGCATAGATTATATATTTTAAAAGCAGAAACACTTATTTTAAAGAGTATAGATCGTCCCCAAAATTTATGAGAGCTTGAACCGTGTGACTAAAAATTCAAGGTTGCCAAGTCGTGGCCATTTTTTCCCCCTCGATCTACCGGAAGTGGTAAATCTCTAATGTAAACAGTGGTTATTATTATTTAAAACCTTTTTCAAACAACTAAATAAATATTTCCTGTATTATAACTTAGTAGTTTGATTTTAAATATA
>CAXITT010000511.1:75935-90006 GCA_964033795.1 Lymnaea stagnalis | reverse complement strand
GCATAAATTTTTCTGATCTGTATTTTATTTATGTTAAATATGCCTTACTTTTAGATGGACATTATCTGTTTGTATTGAAAATTTCATAGTGATAGCTTTATTGGTTTAATAATTATGTCATTTTTTGAAGAAAAAAATTTGTTCGACAATTGTCGTTATCCATGCTATATGCTTATAAAAAAATTTTTCAAAAAATATAATAAGTTAATTCAAAATTCATGTGTTTAATTTTGTTAAACATTGTATTGTAAATGTGTTCTCCAAATTTGAGCAGTATAACTTTAAAAGCCAACAAGATACAACCAAAATAGTACAAAAAGAGTAATAATTAGATCACAGTTTTAAAAATTAAATACAAAGCCAAATAGTGGGAAAAAATAAATCACTAAAAAATTCATAACTTTTCTTCTACAAGTGATAGAAAGATTATCTTGGTGTCAATGGAAAGCTTAAAGTCAGCTCTTTCCAATGATATGCTCTTTGTGTATGTCAGATGTATCTGAAATTTTGAGTTGGAGTACCTATATCAGTCTCAATACATAAACTGATGATTATTTTACTTTGAAATGCCTATGGTAAATAAAAAAAAATTATGGAATTATTAAATTATTTCAAAATTAAGCACAGTTATAGAGCTACTATTACTGGATTACTGGGAGCAGGCTATGCCTATACAAAGAAATATGAGCCTCTGATCGGTAGCGTAAAAAAGTTGACCCTAATAGGAAAGTTATGTTGAATCAAATGGTGGAGTGACTTGAGGTATGCCTTTAAAGAGCCCATCACTTGCATTAATTGCTGATGTCATCCAAGTGTCAATGCAATAGCTGACAGACAATAGAGACCCTTGCACAAATGGTGAAGTGACTTGAGGTATGCCTTTAAAGAGCCCAATCACTTGCATTAATTGCTGATGTCAACCAAGTGTCAATGCAATAGCTGACAGACAATAGAGACCCTTGCACAAATGGTGACGTGACTTGAGGTATGCCTTTAAAGAGCCCATCACTTGCATCAATTGCTGATGTCATCCAAGCTGATAGACAATAGAGATCCTTGGAAATTTTCCATCATAAGAGATCCCAGGAAATTTGCAATGGTATGTGTTCATATGAGAAGAGATAATATTAATTTTTCTACTATTTTTAACAGAGAGTTTGCACTATAAGAGTTTTCTCTTGGGGGATTAATGAGGAAAAGAGAGGTCGATAAAAATTACTAGGTAGAATGGCCGATTAGAAGGAAGCATGGAACTAAACCTTCATCGAAACAGTTAACTGAGACCAATCAGATTGCAAAAGTCAATTAAAACCCTTTGATGCTCGAAATAAAAATAAATTCAAAACAGTTTATTATTTATAACAAAAGCTTGTATTTTAAGACGTATATTATCCCATCAACTGTGTACTTCCAACTCCATACACGCAATTTGCAAACATGAAACTCATTCGATTTTGTAATTTTACCAACAATATTGGCATGTTTGGAAAATGAAGGCTACAAATAATCTATGTGGTTTACTTCTCTCCTGGCAGTACTGCTTGCAATACTGGTCAAGTCAGTTGACTTCCAAATGTACACCATACCTGGCCAGTGCTTGGGTGGATTCTTCTATTTCTTTTCTTTCCAAGCTGAGCAAGGTCAAGTTCCTCAAGATGTGTAACAAATGTTGGTTGTATATGGGATTTGTTTCAGCATCAGGAGTCTGTTCCAAGTACTCCTTGAGATGAATAAAATGTAGGCTTGTCAGAAAATGTGTATGATATTAAATGACGCAATCAAATAAAAAATAAAACTACATATCTCATTTAGCCCATGTCAGCATTAAACATTATTTTTCAATTACCCATGGAGTCAGAGGTGGATACAATTTAAAAAAATAGTCCTCCTTCCAATAGGTTTTCTGAAGAAAAAAAAAGAATACCACCAGAGGAAACTCCCCTTGAATTTATCTTCTGCCTTCATCTATAATTGACTGGCAAGGAAAAACAAAAACTGTGGTTACCGAGAACACATGATCCAATAACTCAAACCACAGCAGTTGGTCAGTAAAATTCATGGTTAGGTCAGCACTGACGGCAGCAGAGTAAGCTTCAGAGTATCTCCCAGTTTCCAAGTAGATGTCAACCAGCTGCTTGTGTAGCGAAACATTCGTAGGCTTATTGGACTGTAGTGAAGACAAGTCAGTTATTAAAATATAACATAACATAACAGAATCATTTTAAAATTTGAAACAATGCATTTAATGCAATCTTTGGCAGGGATAAGTCTGTAAATAATATCAGTGAACAGGGTTGTTGACTCAATAAAAAAAATAATTGCATGACAAATATTCTAGATCTCCAAAACTTTTTAAAGACAATCAAAAATTTTGTTTACAGACACATTTTAATACAAAACTATTGGGACTATGAAATTAATTTTTTTATTTATCATATCTATTTTTATGACTATGTCTCATCATTTTTACTCTAAGTCATATGATCATGAGGCTATTTTATAGTGTTAGTTTATTGTATGGCATTCTCATTAAAGTTAATATATCCCTTGATAAAGATAATTCAAGTGTAAAGCAAACAGGAAATGACATACCAAGATTTCCTATTTTGTTTCGCTTCAGAACTTTTTGCACATTTTAAAAAATCTCATTTTAACTATTATTTTTTAAACAGACATCCTAAAGTTCTTTACAGACAAGGCAATTTAAGTCTTTTTTAGATAGCTGGCAAACCTGTAAAATACATATCAGCGGCATTTCACACAATATCAAGTAAATAAGTAACATCAGTTAATTATCTCTGTTTTTAGATTCCAATTTCTTTGAATGATTAAATGAAAATTTTACAGAGTTATCTAAGAAAATGAAAAAGTCACCAATTCAGATACAAGAAGTTTTTCCATTTCCTTGCTCTGGTCGACATTCCTGTCATTGTTTGCAGCAGCTATGCAAGCCTGGATGAAAATAACAAGGGCTTTGCCTTAAATGTATTCATTTGTATAAATACTTTTCAATTTTACTTTATAACTACATAAAGAGATGAAGCTGCAACATTTTACATTGACAAAATATCAAAATGACAACTACTTAGTAAATAAAATAGTTGTTTATCAAGATTATTTACCTTGAGCTTGAAGACTATGTCACTTTTGGGGAACAGAGGTTCACATTTATCCAGCCAGTACTAAATCAGATCACAATTTTTTTTTTGTGGGGGGGGGGGGGGGGAGAAAGAAAAGAGATCCATGTTTATCTTTTCTTTGAAAGTAAATCATTATTTCATTAAGTATTTATAAAAGAAATTAATTTTTGACACGGTTAAGTGGAAACAGGTGGAGAAAAGGGGGAGAAAATATGATTTACAGTTTACTTAATAAAACATGTACATATGTCACTTAACTTTTATAAGGCGTTCGGAGAAAAATCTAAATTATATTGAGTTGTTTGCATTTGAAAATATATAAATTTCTCACTTATTGTAGATCTTAAACAAACATTAAGCTACCTTTAATCTCTGTGCATCTGTGCCTAGCTCACAATACAATTCACAGACTGAAATATAGCAGATTAATACACTAAATTAAATTTCTGGGGAATTTTGGAATATTCATTATGTAAACAGAAATGAAATAAAAAAAATTGTTTGTCTTAATTAATAAAGAACTTACTCTTTTTCACCAGATCTTTATTTGAACTTCCAAAGCTACAAAGATCCAATGCTCTAGAAATAAATGTAAAATAATGAAATATATAATAAAAATACAGAGAATTCATGATAGTATAAGAGAGGAAAAAAAAATCAAAATCAATTTATATACTCTTTGTCATTTATTTATCAAAGATGAGGTGTTTAGGGTGAGCAGTTGGTAAAACGAGTAGGGACAACATTCAGAACCAGGAAATAAAACAAAGTGGTTGATGCCAGACGAAGACCATGCTGAGGGTGGAATCAAAGTGTTAAAGACACCCTAAAGTCCAAATCATGGACATTCAGTAAGCCTCACACCTTATGGCTGATCTCTAAATGTATGTCTTTGGGACGCCTCCCGTTAGAAGCGGACAGAAAAATGACAAGATTAATCAGAAATTTTTTATTTGAAAATCAAATTTGAAATCAAATTAGTTTGATAAAACAGAGCTGTGTCAATGGATTTGGGGTGGGGGGCACCAACATTGTCATGACACTCGATGTTAAGAAGGTGAATTTTAATGGCAAGCAAAAATGAAAATATTCTCTTAAACTCTAAAAGAACTCCACTTTATCCAGTGTTGCAGTTGTTAAATTTCAGGCTTTGCCCTAAGCACAATTTTTTCTAGTTACTGTAATTACCACATTATAAATCAATGTCGATGATTGTTTTCAACATTTTATTACCTTATCTACAGCAACAATAAATATTTTTTTTTTAAATGATCTGTGTGAATATCTATCATCAAGTTTTCTCTAGCTAGGATGAAATTTGTAGAGCCACACATATTTATATTTTCTAAGATAATAGGCAAAGATTTGAATGGCAATAAATTAATTTAAGTACTTACCTCTTATAGTTATTAACTGAGAGTTCCTTGAGTCCTAGTGCTTGATTAATTTCCCCCATTAGCTGATGAGCCTTGGGTGCAGCTTCGCACACATTGAGGTAACCAGAGAGATACCTTATGAGCAATAACAAACAATTTTAGCATTTATTTGATCAGTGCAATATAGTTACTTTATTCTGCAATTCAAGAAAGTAGTTAGCATTTGTATTCTTTTATTACAGGTTATAAGTGCTTACCTGTCATGTATGATCTTGAGGTAAATGCTATCATTTATGTGAGATCTTGAGGTAAATGCTATCATGTGCGTGAGATCTTGAGGTAAATGCTATCATGTATGTGAAATCTTGAGGTAAATGCTATCATGTATGTGAGATCTTGAGGTAAAGGCTATCCTGTATGTGAGATTTTGAGGTAAATGCTATCATGTATGTGAGATCTTGAGGTAATGCTATCATGTATGTGAGATCTTGAGGTAAATGCTATCATGTATGTGAGATCTTGAGGTAAATGCTATCATGTATGTGAGATCTTGAAGTAAATGCTATCATGTATGTGAGATCTTGAGGTAAAAGCTATCATATATGTGAGATCTTGAGGTAAATGCTTTCATGTATGTGAGATCTTGAGGTAAATGCTATCATGTATGTGAGATCTTGAGGTAAATGCTATCATGTATGTGAGATCTTGAGGTAAATGCTATCATGTATTTGAGATCTTGAGGTAAATGCTATCATATATGTGAAATCTTGAGGTAAATGCTATCATGAATACTTTCAACAACATTAAAAATAACTAAAAAGGTTTAGTTTTAAAAGCCAGACATGACTGTGGTAGCTAACTTAACCACCATTTAGAGAGAGATTTTTAGCTACATTAGGATAAAAATGTAAATAAATTTTAGCTTCTTCACCCGAATGATCTAACAATACCTTTTTAATGGAATACAAAATGTATGATTCCAAAATTTCAAAATTTCTTCAGACAGCAAATTTCTTAATCTTGACTTTACGCTCTTTAGTTTTGAAGATGAATTCTCACACCAAAATTGTGTAAGTAGATGATGTTATCAAGTTTAACATATGCCTTGTTGTAAAGTCTTTTGATGTCATAACTTTAAGAACAAAATACCAGGCAAAGTTCTGGAAACTTTACATAGTTTAAAATTGAAACCCTTTTATCATCATCAGTTAACCATAACTCAGATAAATTAGGAAGAAACAGCATTGGCATCAATGGCACCATTTTTTTTCACAAAGACATCCAAAAATTCACTTGGAGATAACCAAATGGAACATTGTGAAGAAGGACTAACCATACCTTCATTAATGTATGATTTAAGGCACTCCCTGCAAGATGTGCAAGTGATGTGGCATGCTGTTATCTTAAATGACCACAAAAAATCCCAAGAACTGAGGAGAATATTTTCAGAAGACAGGAACAAGCAAGCTTTAGGAAAGGTGGGCGCTACAGTGGTTATATACATGTCCTGCAATAAATCGTAGAGCAGACTCATGAATGGAATGGATCTCATTATTATTTTCTTTGACTTTGAGAATGCACAGAGAAGAAAATCCGACTTAATGGCATTCCTAAAAACTGTTCAGTAACATCAAACTATGAGGAGTTTGAATAAAGAGTTCATTATAATGGCCACCAGACTGAAACATTCAAATTTAAGAGAATTAATGATGTATTCTATCACTAATTTAATTTCCACTAGCAATTTTATAGGCTCATGCCGCACACAATATAAGGTAACGGTAATTGGCAAAGAATATGATGGAGGCTGACCCCATAATCTTTCCCTAGGATTTTCTTCTCCCACGAATTGAGCAGAAAAAAATATAGTTCTATACAGGATTATGATGGATGGAGAATTTGGAAAAAACAAAAAATTAACCAGCTGTACCCAACCTTAATCACAGCAATTTAAAATTGCAGGCTGAGCTAGAAAGGAGAGGATGCCAGAAGACAGAGCAGCAAAATTGGTGTACAGATAGAAACCAAGGGGCAGATGGTTCTCTGGTTGACCAAAAGTGAGATGGATTGAAGTTTGAAAATGGATTTACATCAGTCAGTGGTCTTTACTTGAAGAAGAAACTCCATGGATTGGTTTATTGGTTAGGGTTAAGTAGACTAAAGCCCTCCATGGGTTGCAGCAACTTTTAAAAAAAATTATGATGACCAAAAAAGCGTGAAGACTATGCCTATGAATAGGATTGCTGTCTGGAAAATACCCCTTCCTTAAAAGAATTCCTTAAACTGCAAAAATTATAGGCTTTAAAGTCAATGAAAGCTAAAGTAAGGAGAAAGAATGGTATAATATAGAAGACTAAATCACTCTAGACATGTGGCAGAATTAATTATATGAGCAACAAGGTCACAATAGATGGTGATTGTGACAAGGAATTCCTTGCAAAGATCAGCAATGCAAATAAGGCATTTAGTAAGTGGTCATATGAGAATCAACAGCAAGACCAGAATCTTTAGAAGTAATTTCAAGAATCGTCTGACCAAAGATAATCTCAAATGAAAAATGTGTGGCAGAATGTGAATGATGATTATTGCAGAAATCATGTCTCTGAAGATAACTTATTCATGTGGGATTTTTTATAGTGTTAAAAGCTTCACATCTAAGAATAGCACTAAAATGGACAGCCAAAGAAAAACAAACAAGTAACACTAAAATAAACCTTGTGCAGAACAATGGAGAAAAATCTTTGGAAGAAAAACTGAAGACAGCTCAAACATAAATAGTGGATGTTCAATGACATGCCTTGGCCTTTGCCTCAAGAACCAGTCGGCTGAATGGATGAATTTATACATTAAAACTTGGAGTAAAAGAAAATATACATTTTTATAATTGATCTTTCCATATGTGACAAAGTTAAATGATTGCACTGTCAATATTGTTTTAAATTTAAGAAGACTAAAAATAAAAAATTGTTGACATTGTACATTTTTATAATGTTTTGGATCCAACTATTCTGAATATTTAAAAAAAATTATAAGTATGTAAAAGCTTTACAAAATTACTGGCGCAGCCTTATTAGAACATCTAAATATGATTTTTGCTGTATAGAACTTTCCTAACTATTTGATTTTATCAAATAGCTTTAATCAATTAATTTTCGCTTATCCTTAATATTTGCCAATAGTTTCTGAGTCTACACACATTTTCTTTTTTTGATGCTTTTGTCAACATTGCTGATTAGCATGAACAAATTGAAAAATGACATTTCAGGCACTCAATTTATTTTAGGGTGTCCCTTTATAAGGGCTCCATTTCCTGTTGGGCAAGCTGACATCCTTAGTAGTCTGCTACTGGAATAAATGCATAGCAATATGGCAGTATGGCAATGGTACACAATACAGTGTAACTACCTGACTACAATAAAAGACAATGTAAACATTACAACAACGTATGTTGATAATCTTAGGCATCCCTTATATCTTACTTTTTAGCCGTTTCATATTCCTGTATGTCTACATAAAGCTTAGCAATCTGGAATCCCAACATATTTTTCTGTGAAGAATAAGAAAAACAAAAATAATATAAATTTTTAACCAGCAGAACTAGAGTATCATTTGTTAAAAAATAACTCAAATGATTTAATAAACTAAATAAAACTCACTCTCTAGCCAAGCCAGGGTTTTTTCAAACTGTGCAAACAGTAACAGAATTCAATTTATTACCGTTATCATTAATTATTAGTAACTTAGTTTGGGTTAGGTGAGCCAATTTTTCTATGACTGATGCAAAGACTTCTTCAGTCATCAGTGACATCAGACTCATCAGTCATCAGTCTAAAATGTTGGGAAACCTTTCTTTTCTGGACATCACAATGGCAAAGTAAATCTGAGGTCACTTTTTCAAAACCAAAATGAGCATATTCAGATTCACACTGTGAATCACAGACAATCACAATATAGAGTTAGAGGGATTGGTATTTTAATAATGTAAGTAACCAGCGGTAGTGACTAAGATAGACATACAATCACAGCAAAACAGGCACACACAACAAAAAAAAAAACAACAGGTGCCTGAGGTGCCGAACAAACAAAGCAACTCAAAAAAGCCACAACAGCCGCCAGTCTGGTAAGTGTGAAGGAGATAGCACCACGTTTTTTTTACCATGGCCATAGTCATAGTAAAGACATTATCATTCATTAGCCGTCAAATGTTAGTAATTTACTAATTTAGACACGTTTAAACTTAATTAATTTTTAAAATTAATTATAATTTATGAATGATAAAGTTCTACTAAATATTTTTCTTCATTTACCCCCTTTTCGTCATTTTTCTTAGCAAGAACCGAAGATACATGTTTATCAACATCAATTTTTCTTTTGAACATTTCCTAAAATTATTTTTTTTAAGTAGCAGCGGCAAGAAAGACCTTCTTTATTATGACGGTTAATCTACTTATCGAATTCAAACTTCAACACCCAAAACTGCGAAAGACTGTAGCATACTTACCGTACATTAAAGCTACATAACTTTTGACTTCACTCTTTAGTTCTTGATAAACATTCATTTGTTAGAATGAGATTTTTGAAGTTGATAATTATTTTTTAGTAATAATAAAAATAATTGTCATTCATTTTTTCCCTATTAGTAGCCTAATATTAGATAGTAGATACGATATCTACCCTATCAGCCTATCACTTGTAACGACTTGTTTTTCTTTATTCCAGGACTTCCTCTCATTATTGAAGTCATTATTTGTTAATGCTGTGTCATCTATATGGGCAATGAATCTGGTGTAATTAAGGTAGAGATCGTAACCGAACCGAATACATCGAATTCAAACCATGCTGATGACTGAACCGAACCGTGTTGATTTTGAAGACTGAGAAAGAACTTTAATGCCACTGAGTACGAACCAACTGGAACGAACTTATCAGAAAATTATTTTGATCGACAACGTTTATGAATTCGGCACGTTACTACTTATGAAAGAAATGAATACATTTTAATTTAAACTAGAAACCCAATAGCAAAACGATTTTTTTTAAAAAACAAAGTTCTTTCTCGTGCTATCTCTACCCACCTCTCCACCGCTCCATTTCGCACATACTGTCACATAGTGACATAGTCTTGATGTATAGTTGACAGTGTTTCTTTCAGAAATTTTCCCATGGGGGGGGGCACTTCAGATTTTCGGGGGGGGGGGGNGATCCGGGGGGGGGGCACTTGGCTTTCCCCGGGGGGGGGGAATATTCGTCAAATTTCTTTTTGAACGCACTATACTACATAGTAAAACAAAATAATGCGTTCAAATTTCAACGTTTGAACTGAAAAAATATTCGACCAAATTTCCATTCAATCAAATTTTCATTCAATCAAATTTCCGTCGATCAATTTTACGTTGATGAAATTTCTTTCAAATAAATTTCCGGAAACAACCTTAATGTTTTTATTTGTTATTAATAAAGGTTGAGCACATAGTAACAGTTGTACGTTATTAAATTTGTAATCGCTTTTTTTTGTAGAATACTTGATGCGGCCCGGTCTCACTCAGACTCTACCTCCTGCGGCCCCCGAATTATTTGAGTTTGAGACCCCCTGATGTAAGAGGAGATCACCGAGCTTTCTAGGTTGAGAAAATTGATAAAAAATTCTTATCCCACGGTAAAGAGTTTTCAATGTTGATCAGTTGGTGTTGAGAGTTTTAAATTTTATCAGTTGGTGTTGTGAGTTTAAATGTTGATCAGTTGGTGTGCAGAGTTTTCAATGTTGATCAGTTGGTGTGGAGAATTTTTAATGTTTATGACAAGTTTCAGAAAACACCCTAGCAATTTTTAGGGGTATCTAAGTGGTGGCAACTTCTTTCTTAAATTAAGAAGATAGCATCCTCTGTACCGGTGAATCTATCCGATTAAAAGCGGTAATAAGTGGGAGAGATCGCAATCAGGCTAGGTAAAATGAAATGTGCAAAAAAAGGTATGAGAAAACCTGAAACAAAGGACGCAAAAAAAAAAACAACAACAAAAAAACAAACAAACAAACAACGAACGTGCCGGCAAGAAGCCTTGTCAACATACAAACAACAATAAAAACAAAATAAATTAAAATAACACATATCTGCAATGTGGTAACCGAGAGGACAGAAAGAGGAATGTGACAGAAAATTTAAGTGCAAACCGTTGGAGTTTTTTTCTTTCCGCTCTACATTTAAAATTTGTCTCATGATAAGTTTCTCAAAATATTTCAGCTTTCAAAACATACAACTTTTTTTTTTAAAAGTACGCTAAGACGTAGGCCACTATTAAAAGTAATTTCATTTTTATTATTGCGAAAATTCTTGCTCCCACAAAGGAAACATGACTGGTTATAAGGATGCAAGGAGGGAATCATCAAAATTATAGCTCTAATATTCTGCCATTCCTGAGTTACGAATCAATGAGAAATTCGCAAAAGTTTAAATGGTCATTTATTTCTCATTGTCTCCTGACCATTTTGACCGTTGCTGATTCTCTACGTGATTGTAAGGCTTTGTCGAGACTTACTACCGATTTCGGGGATCCACGAAAATCCTTTAGACAATGTATACAACTTGGGGGAGATGCTCGGGGAAAGGGTGAAAGTCGACGTTAAAGGATCGGCAACCACCACTGCGTAGATTTTGGGAATAAACAAAAACACAATGGCCACCGTGTGGTTTAACAAGAGGGACATGGACAGCAGAAGCACTCTGACGTCAACACGAGAAGCAGTCAAATAGGCAGCGATGAATGACAGCCAGACGATCAGGGTTGTCGACACGCACATGGAGATGAAGAGAGACTCGTTGAAGTTCTCCGGCAGTTTGCGCGTCTTGAAGGCGAAATACGAGCACAGTGCCACCAGAAGGAGATTGTATGCCAGGAACGAGGCCAGGCCCGGAACCGTCATGTCACAGGAGAGCTCCACAAACTTTTCCATTGGATTCGGATGATTTTTCTTGGCCCTTGGTTTGTAGAGTATGTATATAACAATACAAATAATGACCTAATAATAAACAGAGGAAACATTAATATATACGTTAGAATAAGACAAATCACATAAGTAAATTAAAAAAGGTAAAGGTAAATTACAGATTTATAAAACGTGAGGAGTAAAAAAAGATACGTGCAAATTCAAAGTAGTTTTATGTATTTTTGGGAGGCATCAGTCAGCCTCCAAAAGACGATGATGTAATTTCGCTGAAAATTTCTCGAGCGTCATGTGGGGCCCAGGAATTTTATGAGAAAATCTGTCCCCAAATAATTGATCCGTACTCAGGCCGGGGAGGGGGGGAAGGGTGTGTGTGTGTGGAGGGGGCGGGTTGGGGGTGAGGCGCGTGAACAGGCTGTAGTGATCGTTTCATTTAACATTAAAACTTAGAAAACGAACATGTTTGGTATTTGTGTGCATGGGCGCCCGCAGGGGGGAGCAAGGGGGGCACTTGCCCCTTCCCCTGGATTGATTGGATAAAAAAAAAATTAGAAAAAAATAGACAAAAAATTTATTAAAGTAAAGAGGAAATAAAGAGAAAGTAACTAAGCTGATGTCCTGTCCGTTCGTTCACCATACAAATGCGCTACAGTAAATTAAAACTATATTAAAACATTACTAAAAATTTTTTGCCCCCCCCCTGGAAAGTTAATGGATTTTTTTTGCCCCCCCCCTAGAAAGTTTTCTGCGGGCGCCCATGTTTGTGTGTGTGTGTGGGGGGGGGGGGGCAGGGGCTTTTGAATGCCACGAAGTACAACGAATAACCATACGGTCTCCAAAACGTGTCCTAACCTGAACACAAAAATACCAATGTAATCGCTACAGTAAATTAAAACTATATTAAAACATTACTAAAAATTTTTTGCCCCCCCCCTGGAAAGTTAATGGATTTTTTTTGCCCCCCCCCTAGAAAGTTTTCTGTGGGCGCCCATGTTTGTGTGTGTGTGTGGGGGGGGGGAGGCAGAGGCTTTTGAATGCCACGAAGTACAACGAATATCCATACGGTCTCCAAAACGTGTCCTAACCTGAACACAAAAATACCAATGTAACTAACTATTTACAACGACAAAACAAATAGTTTTCAAATTTGTTTGAATTCAATCATACATTAGAGTTATACGGATTTGAGATTTCAATTTATATTTTTACAGTTTATTTGATAGGGGAAAAATTGACCCCTAGTCCTAAAAAGGATTAATTTGTTTCCACTGATGATACTAAAAAAAATATTTAAAAATAAATTTTAAGTTAGGGGTACTCAGTTGTTCACGTTCACCAGTCAATGTAGGAGCCTATATAACATTTTAGAATCATCAGAAATTCGTTTGATCGCTAGGACTATCGTAATATCACTAGGACTATCGTAATATCACTAGGACTATCGTAATATCACTAGGACTATCGTAATATCACTAGGACTATCGTAATATCACTAGGACTATCGTAATATCACTAGGTGATAGCATTATAGTGATCCTGTATCGTAAAATCATTAGGACTATCGTAATATCACTAGGACTATCGTAATATTACGTACGCTAAAAAAATGAAATTTTAACCCCGTCCCCCGATTGCTCCCGTACCTTTTTAGACACCCCCCCCCCCCACTCTGCGAATGTAAACTCAAATTTTCACCGCACCCCCCAAAAACAGTACTCTAGATATAAATGAATTTAATGAAAGGAGAAACCGATATGCATATAACTAAACAGGAAATGGTTTTTTATCCGGTCGGGGGAGAGGGCTCGCAACCTCAAATTTGTTCAAGGCCACTCAACTCTATTAATAGTCTAATGAACCACCACCCGCTTTTACACTGTAGATTTATTTCAACAACAATTTTAGAAAAAAAAACCCCGAAAGAAACTATTACGCACCAGACGCACCAGATATTAAAACAAAAAGGGTGTCTGTCATTTTTATTTTATCTTGAAAAAACAGGAAAAACTAATTTTTAGGATTGGGGAAGGGGCTGGAATTTGAAAGAATGTTTGTCATCAGCAACAAGTCTTTGTTCCAGGTTTCAGCTCGATAGCTTGACGGAAAGAGGGTCAATTTGCTGTCCGAAGATTTTGCAACCCAGCCAGTTAGTCAGTCATCCAGCCAGCATGTCATTCAGTCAGCCAGCCAGTCACTCAGCCAGTCAGTAAACCAGCCATCCAGCCTAACATTTAGTCAGCCAGCCGGTGACCCAGCCAGTCAGCCAGCCAGTCACCCAGCCAGCCAGTCGGCTAGCCAGTCATTCAGTCAGCCAGCCAGCCTGACATTCAGTCATTCAATCAGCCAGCCAGTCACCGAGCCAGCCAGTCAGTCAGCCAGCCAGTCAGTCAGCCAGCCAGCCAGTCAGTCAGCCAGTCAGTGAGCCAGTCTGACATTCAGTCATTCAGTCAGCTAGCCAGTCAGCCAGCCTGACATTCAGTCATTCAGTCATCTAGACAGTCAGCCAGCCAGTCAGTCAGCCAATCAGCCAGCCAGCCAGCCAGCCAGCCAGTCAGTCAGCTAGCCAGCCACGAACAAAAAGGAATTACTCTAAAGAATTTTAATACCCCCCCCCC
>CAXITT010000511.1:14357-75475 GCA_964033795.1 Lymnaea stagnalis | reverse complement strand
TAAAAAAAAAAAAAAAAATAAAAAAAAAAAAAAAAACAAAACAAAAAAAAAAAAAAAAAAAAAAAAAAAGAAAGAAAAAGGAACACAACAAAACAATGAAGTGTCGGGAAAAAAATCATTCTTCAGCTTCACCCAACAACAGAACAACAATATAAAATACATGACGTATCTGGTTTAGAAAAAAAACAACAAGAAATGGTCGTGAACTCACGAGAGAGTAATGAAATAAATAGAAAGTGAAAAGGAAGTACAGAATGATTGGCTGTTATCATTCTTTCTTTGTTCTCCGAAGAAGGCCTTTCATCCCGACATATCTGTTGCTTCATTTTGTGTCCCCTTTCAGTATATCCCTTTAACATTTCCTACGTGTTTCCTTTTACGTAACATCACCGCCTTCTTCCCCCTTATTACCCTTGTCTAATATAATGCATTATTTAAATGGTAGGCACCTACCGTTTTATCCAAAGTAATTTTAAAAAATAAATAATTGCTGTAACTTTTTGGTTTTCAAAATTTTCAAACTGAAATATAACATAAGAATAATATATTCTGTTCTGATTACATTACCTGATTTGAGATCAAAATGGTTGCAAAAAAGAGTTGCGTTTGTGGGCTTGTGAAACCAGGCCGCTTGTTGTGTTGGGCACTGTTAAATATCCGATAAATTCTGACGGTTTTGACAATGAGTGGAGAGTAGAGCCAAGCAAAACTGAGGCAGTACATGAAGTATAAACATCCGCACGTGACATCGTCTTGTTTCACTTGAAACATGATCACGCTGATGTATCCCAGCATCATTCCTGCCATCTGGAGATAACTCAGCTCTCGACTAGAAGCTTTGATAACGCGATGTTCTCTGTTCCGAAAGTAAAAAATTATGACGACCACCAGCACGATGATGGCGACGGAAGCTAAGCTTATTTCCACAATTGCCACCAGGCTACCGGTGGAGGAGAATCCTATTGAAATGGGAAGGCAGCTGGTCAAATTCGTGGCCGGGTCGGGCCAAGTAAACTCCTCACACGTCTCACAACTGCCACCGTTCTGAGCCACTCTCTCATTGCTCCTGCAATGGCGACACTCCCAGCAGCACGCCACGTCCAGGTGAACTCTGTACTGGCCAACGCCGCAAGGTATGCTGCAAAAAGACGTAGGTTTTCGAGAACTATTTTGATTTGTCCTATTTACTGAACCTCCAGTCAGATGGTCCCATGTTATAGGCCAGCCGTTATAGGTTATCTTCCGTGTTAAAATATCAAATGTTGCAATGGGTTCTTCAACTATTTTAAAATTGACATCTGTTATATTCTTATCGCGACGTGCCATTCCTTGCACTTGACGTATTTCATACTTCCCCATAAAATCTCCGTTGGAATCAAATTGTATTCTCCCCGTGTAGCCTTCGAATGACGTATTAATTAGATATTTAATAAGCAGCTCCCCTTTAACACATTGTTTTATTTCACTTTTGTTTGCTAAGGGACAAAGGTCTTTAATTAATCTGTGAGCAGCATTCTCCCCGTGTAGCCTTCGAATGACGTATTAATTAGATATTTAATAAGCAGCTCCCCTTTAACACATTGTTTTATTTCACTTTTGTTTGCTAAGGGACAAAGGTCTTTAATTAATCTGTGAGCAGCATGAGCGAATGTCAAAACGCTGTCTATGACTAACGATGTGCTCTTCACACTTCGGTAGCCTTCAAATTCAGACGGACTCCTGTAGTGTGCGCACGATCCGTTATCAAAAGAACATTTACCGTGATATTCCCAGTACTTCTTTAACCAAGGATTTGTACTTGAATTGACATTTATGTCATTAAAGTACTTGGTGAATTCATCGACCCCCCTTGCGTAAAACATAAATAAAAATGATCCAATGAGCATCTCGGAAACTTCGCTGTCATGGATTAATCTATCGCTTAAACCGTCACTTCCTATCCAAATAAAATGACCTTTAAGGCCTAATTGACCTGAAGATTTGAGAATTTTCTTAGCTGTATTATAACTGGCAAATATTACTACGACTCGTGCACCTGGAAAGGAAAGTAATGTTTTAACAGCCATTTCAGGATTGAATGAAGAGGTGAGCTTTTGAATAGAGGCAAAACATATTCCAAAATCGTCTGCAAAATTACTGAAGTGTTCGAAAGCGCTCTGGCCATAAGAGCCGGACGCGTAAGCAATTGAAATATAGGACCATTTGTTGTTGGCAATGAAGGCCAGCATCGCTAAAACTTGCTGCAAGTCAGGAGGAACAACCCGTAAGAAGTACGGATGTGTAGATTTATCACTAAGTATATCGCTTGTTGCCAGGAAGCTAAGTAACGGTAACTTAGCAACGGCGTACAAATTCGAAACTAAAGCAGCATCCATGCTTGAATAAAGTCCTATGACACCGAAGACGTCATAATATTCTGTAGGCAGCGAATTCAGTGTGGTATTTTTAGTTGGTTGACATCTCTGGTCATTTTGTCCCGGCAAAAACGACAGGGACCTTGCAACGGCTGTGTTATGTTTCCGACAATAATCTAAAATGACAAATCCAAGATTGAAATTCGGTAAAAGGACCTTATTATCGTTGACCTTTTTCACAGCAAACGCAAATGCCTCAACGAACTCCATGCTATTTGTTTCTTTTCGAATTTTTTTGGAACAGTGCAAGCCTTGGCCGATGTCCGTGATGCTGAAAAGGCCGCCAATATTGATATCACCGTAGGACGCGTACACTTCGTTGTTGAGGAATGGTAGATCTATTTCCGAACAGGGTGAAGTTAAAGACGAGGAAATGCATGCAAATGCAATAGACAAAACGTAGAACATTTTACTATGGGCAGGCACGACAAATCTGAATTACAAACCTCTACGAAAGAAATGTAGATGTATGTTATAATTGTTTTATATAATTTGAATTTGTCGTAAAACAAAGGTAACTTACTCTGACTTAGTATGTCGAATGGTTGGCATGTAAATTCATTATACAAATTATTTATTTGGCCGAGAATTTAAGCTGTTAAAAAATCTTAGAAAGAATAAATACTAAATACATAATATATCTAGATCTATTTCCAAGTGAAGCACAAAAATTTTTACTCTAAATACAAATAGTTTCATAAAAATCTGATTCAACTTATTGTTGGAACCTCAGAAGATAAAAATAATTATTAAATTTAAATCAGATAAAATGATCATAAATCTCACTCAAGACATAATTTGATTACGAGAAAATTCTTCATACTCCTACACAAGAGGATAGGTCCACTAATCAATATACAACTTAAGCATCTTAACAGGAAAGATTAAATCAAACTTTTTAAAAAATCCACCGTAAAAAACAAAAAAAAAACAAACAAAACAAAACTATTCATTGATAAAATAATGCCCAAATATTGATGACGTCATATTGATTGTTTGTTAGGGGATTTGAATAATTTAAAGAAGGCTGCGGGTCCGAGAAGTGAGAGTTTGGGTTTATTAAAAGTTATGTAAAAACTATTGTAGGGTTTGTAAGACAGAATTCGGAACCGCAAACGCATCGCCGCTATTCGGACCCGAGTCCCTTTAGACTTATGCTATTCGGATGTCATTTGTGGTAGTTTATTTTAGTTAAACTGAAGAATTAAGTGTACAAACATATCGTACATTCAATTATCTTTCATTTGATACCAAATTTTGTCGTATAACCTAACAATAATATATTTTAATTTTTTTTAAAATCCTTACCTCTAACTTCTCGGAACGGGGTCCGAACAGCCACTTTGTTTAAAGAAACAACCTGTAAACGAATAGGATGAAAGAGAAATTATATTATTGTATAGTGCCTACTGTTATAACCGTCATTTCTAGCACATCGCGACCCCTTCCATCCAGTTAGAGACCGACCGAATGTGATTTTCTGATTTCGACCGAAACCGAAATTAAACCGAAATTCAACATTTTGGTTTCGGCTGAAAATCATGCAAAATAGACCCTTGAGTGCCCCTTTCTTTTATAATATAATTACAATCTAGAACATATACCTATAATAATTATTGTAACTCTAATAAAGCCTATTTTCACCTAAATATCAGTTATTAAGGCTATATAAATATCACTACAATGTTTCATGGTTTTCACCATACTAATGCTTTGTGTGTTCATAAATAGCTGGCAAGATATCCCTGTATATAATTTAGCCTAGTACCAACACATTAGTCTTACCGTGCTGGTGACGTAATTATTTCGTTCGGTGACCAACTTCCCTCACCGGGTCTCTTAAAATAGTTCTTCTGATGGGTCTCGACGGAGAATCGCAAGATATCTAAATTAGTCGCCTAAATCATCAAAGTAAACAGGTCTGCAGTAGGGCTACTACATAATTATAATACAAGACAGTGATACATGCACATACTTGTTATTTCGCCAATAACAATGAGCATGATAATGATGAATTTCAAGAAATAAATGAATTGAAAAAGCCTAGGTTTCCTTAATTTTTAAAAATAAAATAAAACAAAAAATAGGAGAAATATTACCATTACATAGGATTATGCAATATCATCACCTTTATCTGTGACAAAATTGATCAGCGCTATAATAATAAATCAAAATGAATATCACAAATGAAGGAAATTGAATAAACTTAGGGTTCAAAATTTTATTTTTGAAAAAAATGAAAAGAAAAATAATGATATAAAATATTACCATTCCACTAGTTTTTCTTCCACAAAACTGTTTACATTTGCTTAGGCCTAATTAAAATGTAATTTTTTGGAAATAAAGGACAAATAGGTCATCATGCAGCTGAGAGCAGTTTTCACAGAGTATTAGCCATGTAACATACGATGATTGCAAGACGTCGAGCAATAATGAATATCGGATTACCAGCCTAGAGCCTTACAGCAAGTCTGACTTCTGATAGATGACCGAAAATCCCAGTCACTTCCGGTCAGATGGCCGAACGCCCCAAAAACTTTTGGCCAAAACCGAATTTAAACCGAAATTTAACTTTTTGGTTTCGGCCGGAACCGAAATTAGGACGAAAGTGCTCAAATGACCACTTTCGGCGCCGAAACCGAAGCCGAAATTCGATCGGTCTCTAATTCCAGTTGTAGACATTTTGATTGCTTGTGCTGCGAGAGCAGCACTGCCAACTGACCAGGTGCTACTTGGTTGATATCGCCTTACTTGCTTGGTCAATCGAGTGGACGGTGGTTGGGACTTTCTCGGTGGCTGTGTCCCCCCAGCCTGCCACTTTCGCAGCCCAGAGTTTTCCTTAATGCGTTTTTGGGGGGGGGGGGGTGGGGGCGGGGGGGAGTACGTTGGGGAAGGTCTTTTGAGCTTCGATTCGAGGGCGTGAAGTTTTTTTTTTGTCCCCCCAGCCTGCCACTTTCGCAGCCCAGAGTTTTCCTTAATGCGTTTTTGGGGGGGGGGGGGGGGGGGGCGGGGGGGAGTACGTTGGGGAAGGTCTTTTGGGCTTCGATTCGATGGCGTGAAGTTTTTTTTAAAGATATTAGATGAGCACACCACGACACAGTAGAGCGTCAATTTTGCTAAGTTTCGGATAACACAATTTTTCGAATCACCGAAAACCGCTAGGGAGAGGATACACTAAAGATGTATGTGGGATTAAAACAGTGGATTCTTACCATACAAATTAGACATGTTTATAGCACACCTCTTTAACACACTTGTTTTTCATATAATTTTTTTTTTTTATAAAGTCTTTTTTTTTTTGTAGAAGTATTCCATAGCCCCCTAAAAATATAATAGAAATGTGGACCAATTTGAGAACCGCTGTTTTGATGTACTGTGTATTAATCACGTCGCACGATGATTGAGAGTCAGCTGATTTGTGTAAAAATCACGAGGACTGGAATTTTGCTTCCGTGAAAAGGAGTCGTTTCCAAAAATAGATGACCTGTGCTTGGAAGAACATCCGAGGTCAAATTGTTTTCCAGGCGTGTCTTCTGCGATATATATCAATTATTTTCTAAAGAGAAACAGATTTACTATGAACTGTATTTAATCACCATTCCAGTATTCATCATCTGTGAATCTTATTTTGTGAAGTGTGGCCGAGTTGTCTGAACTGAGTTAATTCCAAGTTCGTGGACTGGAGTTCAATCCCCACCAAAGCCCAGTCAAGCAAAAACATCACCAGCACCCCGGGTGGATGGGACTCGTTAACCTTTGATGGCAACTCATCTAAGAGAAGGAAACTCTGAATTTAAACCCGGAGATGGAGTCACGTAGGTGGATATGATTCACATGGTGCCCCCTTGGGTTATCAAGTAGGGTGGAGAGAGGCGATTTGCTGTGTGTGAACCACCTTATAAACCTAAAAACAAGAATAATCCAGACATTGTGGATTTTTTCCTGCGAATTCTACCCCATCGTCACATTGTGACGGACGGATTCAATAACCAGCAAAAAAAATAAATAAATATTTATATAAATAAATAATTGACAAGTGAAGACTTGGACCTCGTGTTATAACAGCTGTGACAACTTAGTAGTCAACCCCTATCTGATATGCACTACAAGATATCCGCTCAGGTCATGACAAGCTATAATAGTAACAGTGGAATCAGAATAGAGAAATGTTATAAGTACTCTACATTTTAACGGAGGGCAACAAAGGGCGTGCTAGCCAGTGGAGATCTACCAGACGTGTCATCATTTGGGCAGAGTAGCTGGGAACAATGAACCACAAATAATTGCACCTCGATAGCCCTGATTTAACAATAGTTTCTGTCATTTTAGTGCAGACCAACCACAGTCCTCGGATCGCACGTGGCACGTCACCTTACATGCTACAGGAGGTGATATGCTTCTTCATTCAATTAGCACTCAGCACTTGGGGGGGGGGGTTTGAGCTGAAACACCACACCAGCCCGTATTTCGGCCGTCTGATTAAAAAAAAAAAGTAATTAATTTGTAACTAGTGATATCCAATCTTAAATAAAAATGACAAAAAATTACTATTTAATAACTGCTTTTTGCCTAAAAACCACCATGTCAAGGCCAAGGTAACCTATATATACACTAACATTTATTCTATTGCTCTCCGATTAGGTGTAGAATGATGCAAACTTAATTTCAGGTGTGCGCCAAAATTAATCTCGGTATTCTGAGTGTATAAAAGAAAAATTCTCAGTATAGTGGGCGTATCCTTCCCAAATCCCTTCAGGTTTCTTGTCCTCTTATTCTTATTATTGTCTAGTGGGCGTATCCTTCCCAAATCCCTTCAGGTTTCTTGTCCTCTTATTCTTATTATTGTCTAGTGGGCGTATCCTTCCCAAATCCCTTCAGGTTTCTTGTCCTCTTATTCTTATTATTGTCTAGTGGGCGTATCCTTCCCAAATCCCTTCAGGTTTCTTGTCCTCTTATTCTTATTATTGTCTAGTGGGTGTATCCTTTCCAAATCCCTTCAGGTTTCTTGTCCTCTTATTCTTATTATTGTCTAGTGGGTGTATCCTTCCCAAATCCCTCCAGGTTTCTTGACCCCTTATTCTTATTATTTTGGGTCACCAATACGTTTATAGCTTTTATTTTTACCAAATCAAGCGAGGAAGGTGTGGAACTAACGCTACCTTTGAAACGCTGTTGTATTTAGAGAATACGCAGTCGGGTCCCATTAAAACAACTATTCGACACTGTATGAATGATTAAAACGCTCAACACACAACATGGCATATTACGTAGGCAAGCAGTCCGAAAATGGCTGAGTCGAAGAAACTCAAGGACCAGTCTATGTTATCCCTCCCTATAAATTTTGTAATACACTTTCAAAGTTCATGATTGCATTTTGGGACATAACTGAATTTAATTTTTCACCACTCTGCATTGCGAGCATAATAAGTTGAATATCAAATGATGTAGTAAACAAAGTCAACTTTAAAAATTCAAACATGAGTCCATAATACTTGTATTTTTTTAAATGCTCCATTGTAAGCTAGTAGGATTATATATATATAGAAAACGCATATATATGCAAGAATAGTTGTTTTGACCCGCCAACTAGTATAATTGTTTTTAGATTTGAACCCATTAAATGATAGCAGAAAGCAAATTAAATTATTACGACAAAAATGACTCGAGCATACAATGAAGTTTAGTTTCCGCACACATTTGAGCAGAGCGCAAAATAAAAAAAAAATTTAAAAAAAGATAATTGGAAATTCTCATTAGATTAATGAATCTCAAAATAACCAAACTTTTATCTCAAAAGTTAAATTTCATTTAGTACCACGGCTTGATATTCAATAAAAAAAATTGAATAAAAAAAAAAGAATTTCATGTCTTTTATTTTATTTATTTCCTTTTTAAAAATAAAAAAGTACATTTTTAAACGAAACTCTGCCTCATAGCTGAAACGACAAATGAGAGGATTACATCAAAAGTAGGTCAAGCAGAAGTGGTCTAAAAAAGGGCCGATGAGGACAATATGCTCTGTATTACTTGCATTTCTTTACTATTATTTGTCTTTGTTTAAGTTATCATCATAACCCTTGGTAAGCCACTGAATAAAATATTAATGAATGACAGTGAACCAATCAGGGCTAGCAATACAGGAGGTCAAACTTAAAGAGACACAACTTCCAAGGAATTCAATTCTCTTCACTTAAAACAAGTTCTTTGGTGAAATTTACATTAAAAAAATTACTCTTGTTTTTCAGCTGCAAAAGGCGTATTTGAAAAATAATGCATGTAAGTAAGTCTGGTTGTTAATGGAGGTCTACATTTTATCTCATAAACTTAAAGTGACATAAATAAGATGTCGATTTATTGAATTTGTTTTTTCAAAAGAAGTTAAAAGCTCCTGCACATTACTTATTAAGAAGTTTATCATTTAGTTGTATTGTGATTTTACAACTTTAACAGATATCAAAAGATACAAAAAAAAAAAACTTCGCTTTTCCAAAAAATGTAATTTCTGACTGTAACAAATTTGGCGTGTTTTTTAGTACATGTTTGGAAGAAACGTATCTTAACAAAAACGTATTTTTTAACATTAAAAAAAAAAATAATTACTTGTTAGGCTTGGGAGATGTAACAGATCAGGAAGTGGGTTGAAACAAAAAAACGTTACTCCCATGAAATACAAACACGTCAAAGGTCAAGGGTGACTTTTCAGTGATTAAAAAAAAATGTGTTTCTCATCGTTGAGTGGTATTGGGAACGAGTAGCCGTGCTAAGGGAAACGCTGCAGTCAAAATCTGAAGTGCCTATCACTTTCCGTTCCCCGAGATATCCACAAAAGGGAACTAAAGGGTCATTGGAGGTCACTGGTGACCTACCGATCACGCTATAGCGTCGGGCGGGGGGGGGAAGGGTAAGTGTATATTTTTTTTAAGCTCAGTTGGAAACCAGGAAGTGGGACCCGATTGAGATGCAAGAAAGAGGTCACTCAAGGGTAAGTAGAGGTCACTGGTGACCTACTGATCATGAGAGTTTAAAAAAAAAATTCATCGGGGATGGATAAGTGTACACAATGTCATCCCACTTGGACATTAGGAAACGGGTCAACATTGAGATGCAATATAAAGGTCAGCGAATGATAAGGGGGGGGGGTCACTGGTGACCTACTGATCATGAACGATTTTGTTTTTATCTGAGGTGGGTAAGTGTACAAAGTTTCAGCCTAATTGGACCTAAGGAAATTGGTCAAAATTAAGATGCACGTTTTCACCACTAACAAGCAAACGAATAGAGCAAAATGACAAAACAACAACAACAACCTAATAATAATAATAACATTAATAATAATAATAATAAAAACGTATAAAATAATAAATATATCGGACAAAAACTTTTGAGTTGCCAGTTGAGCGATAGCTGGCAACAAGCCATCAAATAATTTCCAGAAATTCCTTCCCAAACTTCATGGCGCAGTCTTGCGTTCGAACTAAACTTTTCAGAAGAAAAAAAGCTTTTTAATCGCAAATTTAACTTCAGGGGAGCGGAGCGTTTCCTTGTTCAACATACGCCTGCATCAAAAGTAGCTCTAAGGCTATTTATCAGATTTAGGTTTGTGCGACTGTCTCCTGGGCATTCCGGCAAGTGCAGAGTCGCTACGTGACCGTCGTTGTTTTCCCGGACTTACAGCTGATTTGGACGATCCAAGATGGCTGATTAATAAAATATTTTTTGACATCGACGCTGTATTCAAATGGGGGGAGGAGCTGGGGGAAAAAGTGAACGCTGATAGAGGATCCACAACCATCACTGCGTAAATTTTAGGAACAAACAAGAACACAATGGCCACCGTGTGGTTCAGCAGGAGTGACATGGAGAGGAGGAGCACTCTGACGTCGTCGCGAGTAGCGGTTAAAAAGGTGGCGATGAAGGACAGCCAGACGATCAGGGTTGTCGACACACACATGGAGATAAAGAAAGATTCGTTGAAGTTCTCCGGCAGTTTGCGCGTCTTGAAGGCGAAATACGAGCACAGCGCCACCAGAAGGAGATTGTATGCCAGGAACGAGGCTAGGCCCGGAAGCGTCATGTCACAGGAGAGCTCCACAAACTTTTCCGTCGGATTCGGATGATTTCTCTTGGCTCTTGGCTTGTAGAGTATGTATATAACGACACAAATGATTACCTAATTTAAAAAAGGAAGAATCGTTTGAATACGTTAGCGTTATTGTGTACGTTTGTGTCAGGAATACACATATTAATTTTTTTTTTTTAAAAATAAAAAAATGTTATCTTAAAGACCTATTTACAACACACATTTTCAAAATCTAGATGAGAGAGAATCTAGAAGTTAAATATGTTAGAACTGAGTCGGTTGTAAGTTATCCCTTTGTTTGTGGAAACATACGCACAGAAGAATCATTTAATGGATAGAAGAATCATTTAATGGATAGAAGAATCATTTAATGGATAGAAGAATCATTTAATGGATAGAAGAGTCATTTTATGGATAGAAGAGTCATTTTATGGATAGAAGAGTCATTTTATGGATAGAAGAGTCATTTTATGGATAGAAGAGTCATTTTATGGATAGAAGAGTCATTTTATGGAGACAACACATTGCTCAAGAAATGCACCCGCTTTTACATCGCCAATCGGGAGAGGGGGTCGTACATTTGGTGACGTGTCTTTATGTCATATCCATTTCATTTTAACTTGAAGCTGTTGCCTGTCTAATGCAAATAGTTATAAAAAAAAGAATCGGTCAAATAAAACCATAAACATACACCAGACATATAGAACATATACCAGACATATAGAGCATACACCAGACATATAGAACATATACCAGACATAAAACATATATCAGACATATAGAACATATACCAGACATATAGAGCATACACCAGACATATAGAACATATACCAGACATAAAACATATATCAGACATATAGAACATATACCAAACATATAGAACATATACCAGACATATAGAACATGCACCAGCCATATAGTACATAAACCAGACATATAGAACATACACAAGACATAAAACATATACCAGACATATATAACATATACCTGACATAGAGCAGTGTCAGCTAAAAAAAAGTAAAAAGAAAATATTTGTGGTGTCATCACATAATAATACTTTTGTAATATTAATTGAAAAAATGTATAAACCAATACAATAAGATATAGACTACTCCATAACCCCCATCCCCACTAAATTGTCATTTTAAAAATTCTTTTCATAAAATTATTAAAATAGTTGAATAATTAATGATCCGATATATTTAAGCGAATCTAGAAACCTGTACAGAATTTGACTCAAAAAACCGTATTATTTTGACTAAATTAAAAAAAAAACAAAAAAAAAAAAACAAAACAACTATATATTATTGTTTGCTACCAGTGCTATTTTCAGGCAACTCGGAAACGGGAGGGGGATCAAGTTATCTGCCCATAACAGCCCCAGAGAAAATCGTGTTCAACATAAAAGCTAAATTAAGATTTAAAAAAAGAAACAACGAAATTTTCATTTTTCTAACATCTTTAAAAGCATTGTCAATTTATCCTGAGGACCATTGAAATGAAAGAACTGTTCAAGCAATGAACAATAGCTACGCTCAGTATTTTTAGTGTTGTGAGCATACTATTTTTGTATACAGTAGAACCCGGTTATGTCGACGGCCTAGGGGTTTGCCAAAAACCGTTGAGATAACCGATGATCGAGATAAACGAAAACCAATATGGCGGCAATATATTAAAAATTGCTTAAAATTTCTTTACGCACATGATGTGCTTTAATAAATGTTTTTCTTTTCCATGCTTGGATTCCCAGCTGTTGCAGACTTGTTTTCTCTTCCAGATCGTCTATCCATCTAATCCTTGGCCTGCCCTTCTTGCACCACCGGTACTGCACACCTGAACATCTGCACCGGTACTGCACACCTGAACATCTGCACCGGTACTGCACACCTGAACATCTGAAATCCCCGAACCCCCCACCCCACACACCGGAAGAAATAAAACAACAACTGCATAACACTCGTGGGGGGGGGGGAGATAAACGCCCCCTGGTTATACCTACAACATGCACTATCTACTATTTTGAGGCTATAACATTGAACAGTATCGGATATTTTGCAGCTATAACATTGAAGAGTATCGGATAATTTTGCAGCTATAACATTAATCAGGATCGGATGTTTGGCTGCTATATCTATGAAAAGTATCGGATATATTGCAGTTATAGCACTGGCCAGTACTGAATGTGTTGCAAAAATAAAGTGTTACGCTGTTATGTTTATATAATGTATTTTTATTGAATAAGAGTTATTGTTAGAATTGGTTTTTTTAAAAAAGATTCAGTCTTCGTGGAGGCAATATCTCGGTCAGAAATTGGCTGAGAATTATATTCAAGAAATTGTGAATTTTGAAAATGTTGTCGCACCTTAATAGAAAATATTTAAATTTCATGTAATTCACTCAACTTCTTTCTGCATTTTTAAAAAATTATTTAAACTTCAAATGAGAATATATAAACATACCCAAATCCCACCCCCCTCACACACATACAGACAAACACATATACACATAAAAATTTATTAAACTTCAAATGAGAATATATAAACCCCCCCACCCCCCCCCCCCCCGGAAAAAAAGAAGAAAAAAAAGAAAAATAAAACAGAAAAAAAACACGAAACATATTACCTGGATGGCAATCAAAATGGCTGAAAAGAAGAGTTGTACTTTTGAACTTGTGAACCGAGGCCGCTTGTTGTTTTCAGCACTGTTAAATATGCGATAGATTCTGACGGTTTTGACAATGAGTGGAGAGTAGAGCCAAGTAAAACTCAGGCAGTACATGAAGTATAGACATCCGCACGTGACATCGTCTGGTTCTATCTGAAATAAGATCACGCTGATGTATCCCAGCATAATCCCTGTCATCTGGAGATAACTCAGCTCTCGGCTAGAAGCCTTGATGACGCGATTCCCCTTGTTGTTACAGTAAAAATAGATGACAGCAACGAGTATGAGTAGATCGACGAACGCGAGGACTATCTCCACCACTGGAACAATACTGTACAACGATGAGAATTCCGTTGAAATGGGAAGGCAGCTGGTCAGATTCGTGGCCGGGTCGGGCCATGTAAACTCCTCACACGTCTCACAACCGCCGCCGTTCTGAGCCACTCTCTCGTTGCTCCTGCAACGGCGACACTCCCAGCAGCACGTCACGTCCAGGTGAACTCTGTACTGACCAACGCCGCAAGGTTTGCTGCATACGGACGTAGGTTTTCCAGATGTAGTTTCATTCTTTCTTTTTATAGAACCCAACGCCAGATGGCCCCATGATATGGCCTGACTGTTATATATTATCTTCCGCGTTGAAATATCAAATATTGCAATCGGCTCTTCCACCGATAGAACATCAACAACAGTTAAATTCTCGTTTTGAACAATCACTTCTTTCACCTGCCGAATTTCATATTCCCCCATAAAATCACCATTCGTATCAAATTTTATCCTCCCCGTGTAGCCTTCAAACGAAGTAGCCAATAAGTATTTCATTAGCATCTCCCCTTGAATGCACAGGTGAAGATCAGATCTTCTTGCAAACGGACATATTTCTTGAATGAGTCTATGAACGGCGTGAGCGAAAGTCAGGACGCTGTCGATGACAAGCGAAGCGCTCGTCGAGTTTTTAAAACCCTGAAAATCAGACGGACTCCTGTAGTGTGCGCACGATCCGTTATCGAAAGAACATTTACCGTGATATTCCCAGTACCTCTTCAACCAAGGGTTTTTACTCGAATTAACTTTAATGTCGTTGAAGTACGCGGCGAATTCTTCGACCTCACGCGTGTAAGACATGAAGAGGAATGATCCGACGAGCTCCTCGTGAATTTCTTTGTCATGGATTAATTTATCCCTTAAGCCGTCGCTTCCTATCCAAACGAAATGGCCTTTCGCCCCCAATCGACTTGAAGACTTGAGAACCTTCTTGGCCGTGTTAATGTTTGAAAAAAGTATTACGACTCGCGCATTTGGAAAGGCGAGCAAGTGTTTAACGGTCTTATCGGAATTGAACTGGATACCAACTTTTTGAACGGATGCTAAACATATCCCGAAATCCGCCGAAAAACGACTGAAGTGTTCGAAAGCGTTTTGACCGTAAGTGCCTTCCTCGTAAACAATTGAAACATAAGACCATTCGTTGTTGGCGATGAAGGCCAGCATCGCTAAAACCTGCTGCACGTCAGGGGGAACAACCCGTAAGAAGTACGGATGTGTAGACTTGTCGCTGAGTAAATCGCTTGTTGCCAGGAAGCTGAGTAACGGTAGCTTAGCAACGGCGTACAAATTCGAAACTAAAGTTGTCGACAAGCTGGAAAAAAGTCCTATGACGCCGATGACGTCAAAATAATCCATAGTCTGATTATTTTTAGTTGGCTGACAATTGTGGTTATTTTGTCCTGGTAAAAACGACAGAGACCGTGCAACGGCTGTGTTATGTTTCCGACAATAATCTAAAATAACAAATCCAAGGTTAAAATTCGGTAACAGGCGTTCATTGTCGTTGACCTTCTGCACCGCAAAGACAACGGCCTCAACAAACTCCATCAGATGGGTCGGCCTTCGAATTTTGGTGGAGCAGTCCGTTCCCTTGCCGTAGTCTGTGATGCTGAATAGGCCGCCAATGTTGATGTCACCGAAGGCTGCGTACATTTCGTTGTTGAGACCTGGTAAAGCAATTTCCGAGCAAGTTGAGGACAATGACAAGGCAACACACGTGAATGCAATCGCCAAAACGATTAACATTTTGTATCGGAACGCACTTAAAATTTAAAATTCTAAATCTCCATCAAATAAATCAAAGCCTTTTGAGTATTGTTTAAAATTCTTTTTGCATTGTCAGGTTTTTTTCAGCGTTTAAGTGGTAGTGTTTTTCTGAAATGAGATCAATATTTTGTTAAAGAGTGAATTTGAGGAGTTGGGTTTGTAATTAGGTGAAATAGCTATTAATGCTTAATGAATGCAAATTTAATCAAAAGCTTTTCTAAATGAGACAATGGACTGTCATCACTGTTCAATAAGACATGGGCTCACAACAGATGTAACGTACAATGGTTTGACCAAATTGTGTGTTAGAAGAGTGCAGTTATTTTAAAATATTGCTACTGATTTATGATGACATGGGTTATCCATTTAATTTAATTTTTTTAGGGGGAGGGGAATTTATGTAAAATTATTGATAATCATATTACTTGGTTATTTTATTATTATTATTTTGTTGGTGAGCATTATGTTAGAGTATTAGTTTTGATATAATTAATATTAAGAAGAATTATTCTAACACCTTATGGGACTAGCGCCACCCGAGACAAACAATGATATGTCGTAACAATTCACAGAAATATTATTATTATTATTAAAGTGGTGTTATATAACGCGGTACCTCAACCTAGGGCCAGGCTCACCACCCTTCCCATAAAATTAGCAAAAATATAAATTTGAAAAAACATGACATTAAAAACAGGCAAAATTATTCTTGTAAAAACAACTTTGTTTGTCCCTATGAACGCTGAAAAATTAATAAAATATAACTAGTCGCAAGGTTTATGAATCTTACTCAGGGCTCCGGTGTAAATAAAATCTTACCTAAGTCAAGACAAAGTATTTTAAAATAATGAAATCTTCCTGTCAGGAAAGACTAGTTCAAACTTTAAAAAAAAACAACAACATTGTCTTCCTAAAAAAGGAAGCCAAATATTAAAAAAAATAGTGTGTGCAATTTGATGACGTCAATCAGAATTCACGCACAGTGAGAGACTCGATGCAAATAATGTTGCAAAGTGGCTATTTGTAAACGTGTTTCAGAAGTGAGAGGTTGGGATAAAAAAATATTAAAAATATTATTGTAGGGTTTGTAAGAAAAAATTTGTTATTAAATGAAAGATAATTGAATGGACTATAAGGCCCAGTGATAGACAATGATGTTTGGAGAATCCGTACAAATCAAGAGCTATATCAATCGTGCAAAGACTCACCCATAGCAGCAACAATTTAAAAAATGGCAGGCTGAGTTGGACAGAACATTTTGAAAGTATGCCGGATTGTAGAGCAGCAAAAGTGAAATACAGGCAGAAACCTAGGGGCAGACGGCTAACCGGTCGACCAAAACTGAAATGGATCGTCGATGTAGAGAAGGATTTACACCATTTGGAAGTTCACGCATGTAGGCGGAAAGCCATGGAAGGATGTGGTGGAGCAGGCCAGGGCCCTACATGAGCTGTAGCGCCACTGATGATGATATAAGCTCGTTTGTGAATGACAAGCATTTATTTGTCCACAAGTTATGAAGGTCACATAGCAACAACAAAAAAAACAACATCAAACCAACAACATCAAAAGTGGTTTGATTCGTGAAACACAAGCTTTAGACAGTGTCTTAAAAACTTATTGTTTGTCTAACTGTATCATCGTGGGAACCAGCCTTTAAGAAAAACACAATAACTTTGAATTTGAATATCGTGTCATAAAGTGTTAAAAGAATGCCAACCGCAAAACCCGATTTGTTTGTAAACTATTTTTCAAGGGTTTGGGGGTCGCGCTTTAAAATTGAAGTTGCGGATAACAATGCGATAAGTGTGTGTTAATTTATCGTTATGTTATCATAACGGACCCTGTCAACAACGTTGATCTAAAGAAAACATGACACCAATACATTAATGACTTGTGCTATAGGCGTAATCTTTTCTTTTTTTTTAAAATCATTTTTTAAAGCATCGAGATTCTAGCTACGGACCCAAAATGGCCGCTCTAATACATGTAAACAAACTTAGGAACATTGGTGAATTAATTTTTGTGTAAATAATTTGTTTGATTAGTCATTCGAACACAAATATTGTTAAAAAAACTAAAAGCAAAAACTGCATTAGTTATTGCGTCTTTTAGTTCAACTGAACTCAAATTAAAATTGCGTTAGATAAAAGCAAAAACTACATTAGTTATTGCGTCTTTTAGTTCAACTGAACTCAAATTAAAATTGCGTTAGATCAAAGCAAAAACTGCATTAGTTATTGCGTCTTTTAGTTCAACTGAACTCAAATTAAAATTGCGTTAGATCAAAGCAAAAACTGCATTAGTTATTGCATCTTTTAGTTCAACTGAACTCAAATTAAAATTGCGTTAGATCAAAGCAAAAACTACATTAGTTATTGCGTCTTTTAGTTCAACTGAACTCAAATTAAAATTGCGTTAGATCAAAGCAAAAACTGCATTAGTTATTGCGTCTTTTAGTTCAACTGAACTCAAATTAAAATTGCGTTAGATCAAAGCAAAAACTGCATTAGTTATTGCGTCTTTTAGTTCAACTGAACTCAAATTAAAATTGCGTTAGATCAAAACAAAAACTGCATTAGTTATTGCGTCTTTTAGTTCAACTGAACTCAAATTAAAATTGCGTTAGATCAAAACAAAAACTGCATTAGTTATTGCGTCTTTTAGTTCAACTGAACTCAAATTAAAATTGCGTTAGATCAAAGCAAAAACTACATTAGTTATTGCGTCTTTTAGTTCAACTGAACTCAAATTAAAATTGCGTTAGATCAAAGCAAAAACTGCATTAGTTATTGCGTCTTTTAGTTCAACTGAACTCAAATTAAAATTGCGTTAGATCAAAGCAAAAACTGCATTAGTTATTGCGTCTTTTAGTTCAACTGAACTCAAATTAAAATTGCGTTAGATAAAAGCAAAAACTGCATTAGTTATTGCGTCTTTTAGTTCAACTGAACTCAAATTAAAATTGCGTTAGATAAAAGCAAAAACTGCATTAGTTATTGCGTCTTTTAGTTCAACTGAACTCAAATTAAAATTGCGTTAGATCCTTTTACAATACTCCAATAAACCAAGATTTTAATTTTCGCATCCCAATATTATTTTAAGTTTGATAATGAAAAGTGTTTGTAAAATTTTTTGTTCACTTTAGTTGTCCCGGTTTTTCCATTGTTATCCTATATCCCCCCAGTCCACAAAATACATAAATATTTAGACCTACATACCATCCCAGTATTTTAATGTGTATGTTAAACACAATTTGATCTTCATACTGACCCAGATATATGGCCTTTCCAAATGTTCAAATTTGTCCCCTGGATCCAAAGCAATCAATATTATTAGTTTAAAACATGGATACAAAAAAGCCAAGCCCTGTGGATTTCGTCCTGCGAAGTCCACATCATCGTCACATTGTGACTGACGGATGCCAGCAAAAAAAAAAAAAACAACAAAAAAACAAAAAACAAAAAACAACAACAAACAAAACAAACAAACTATTAATTTATCACGTAGAACCAGGTTTCTCACAGATCAATCAAGCCACAAAGAGGCATATATTAATTTTTTTAAATTTACAAAGCTAATATTAAAGGATACAAACTGCACCCTAAAGACAGGATATTATTACTTTTAAAACCATCAGTATTGGAAGCTGAAGAATGGAAGATTATGTATACTGAATAATAAAATATTTTATTCTGAGGCATTCCAATAAAATCATTTTTCTTCTTATTCCAAAGCTAAAACTGGTTTAATTTAAAAAGAAAAAAATAATCTGCTGTTTTCGGGGACACTAAGACATCCGAGATAAAGTTAAAGATGATAACAGGAACGGCTATCCAACCCCGGTGAGGATTTTAAAAATTCAATCTTTCAAAGGGGATGCGACATAAAAAAACACCTTTAAATAGAGTTGAACAATGATATAATCCGTGTGTCAATTAGAAACAGCGATTGACTATTCTGAGCTTCTTTGAAATTTCGATTTTCTTATGCTGGATTTAATCCGGATTTTAGTTTAAAAAAACATTTTGTGTGTGATTTTTGTGGTAAATCTATTTGTATATTTAATGAACTATTACATATTTAAAAATAAGTATTTTGATTGAGTCTCTATGATTAAAACTTGCTTTAAAAATATATAAAGTTATTTATATGAAACAAAAAATAAAGTCAAATTAAAAACGTTTGCGAAACAAAAAAACATCATCATAAGTCATCTTACGAAATAAGAGCTCTTTCTTACTGGCGAACTGCAGGACCTATCAAATATTCAATGTATTTAATATTATAATATATTATTTATATTGAAATGTATTTAAAAAAAGGAAAACTACTTTTTCTCTCTTCAATAAACATTCCGATATTTTTTTTTTCTTTCTGATGAGTATTAGAACAAGTTGTAATCAATAAAACTTCGTAACAACAAATCCGTATCTATAATTAATGTATTCCGTTAGTTTGTCGTAAACAGTAAAGTTCACTTGCTGGTCTTTTCATTTGGTTATTGGTTAACCCATGCAGCTCCGTACTGATGATTGAAAAGTCCAATTAAAAAGGTTACGGGAGATTTGATCGAAAGAAATTTCAGTTCACAAGTTAAATTTTCACTAAATTTCTTTTTGAACGCACTATGATATTTAGTAAAACAAAATAATGCGTTCAAAAAGAAATTTGAAGCAAAATTTTAACGCGTGAACTGAAAAAAAGATTCAACCAAATTTTCGTTTGATCGAATTTCCGTCGATCAATTTTCCGTCGACGAAATTTATTTTGATCAAATTTCCGGATACTATTTAAAAAAACAATAACAAATATTAAGTAAATTATCATGAAGAAGACAAAAAACTGGCATGGTTTGTACTTTATTAAGAAAACATCAATAATAAATACATTCCACCAGTGAAGCAATTTCGTTACTGGCTACAAACATCTTTCATACCTTTAGTTTCAAATAGGGAGATGTACACATACTCAATGGAACCCCACTATGCAACGATACTTGGCTGAGTGCTAGCATTGGCGTCGCGTTATAGCGCGGGATATGTTTCTTTATTGCGTGCTAGTGACGTCAGGATTTCTTTTTGAATAGAAAAAAAATGTTTGTGTTTAAAAACAACAAACTATTTTTCAGTCTCTTTTGGGAAGTGAATTCTGTAATGATCCCGCTGGGGTCGTTTCATTTTCTTTGTGATTTGTTTATAATATTGCTACCACGTACGTTGACAAAAATAATTCTTTTAACATTTTGTATAACCGAATTCAAATCTAGGATTATTATTTTCCTTTAAACATCCGCTTTCATCCATATTTTGACTTCAGCTTTAAGTCATTAGGTCAGATTGTCATCACTTCACCAGAAAATCATTTCGTCAGGATTTCTTTGGCGAGGTTGTCTTCTACCTTTTCCGGCACGCGCTGAGCTATATAAGAAATTTTCATTTTTTTTAGTACATTTTCATTTTTTTAGTACATTTTCATTTTTTGGTACGACTTAGAATGCGATTTCTCGACAATGATTTCAAATGGGGTGAGGTGCTGGGGGAAAGAGTGAACGCCGATAACGGATCAACAACCATCACTGCGTATATTTTGGGAATAAACAAAAACACAATGGCCACCGTGTGGTTCAGCAGCAGGGACATGGAGAGAAGGAGCACACGGACGTTGTCACGGGAAGCGGTTACAAAGGCAGCGATGAAGGACAGCCAGATGATCAGGGTTGTCGAAACGCACATGGAAATGAAGAGAGACTCGTTGAAGTTCTCCGGCAGTTTGCGCGTCTTGAAGGCAAAATACGAGCACAGCGCCACCAGAAGGAGATTGTACGCCAGGAACGAGGCTAGGCCCGGAAGCGTCATGTCACAAGAGAGCTCCACAAACTTTTCCATCGGGTTGGGTTGACTTATCTTGGCTCGTGGCTTGTAGAGTATGTATATAACGATACAAATGACGACCTAAAAGTAAAGAGAACCAAAATTTTTGTTACTCACCAAAACGGAATAGCAAAACGAGGTATGTGGAAGCTTGAATTAGAGAACGGGACAAAAAGATTAGGGCGTTTCGGCACAGAGCTTTCTTCAGCACACAGGACAAATGAAGATATCACATGACGAGCGCAAACTCGAAGATTCTGTCAACACATTTCGTCAAATGAATACTCTTAACTAACCTATTGCAATTGTTAGCTGGGTTTTTAAAATCTGCCTCACATTGATTCGGTTCGTTAAGACGAAAAAAGTAAACATTTAAATATGTATAACTTTTAAAACTGTGTGTCTTTCATTGATTAGGATGCATTATAACATGACTGAGCCTATTTAGAACATAGCGGAATAGCTTCCGAAATAAGTATAAATAATTATAGCTCGCCAAACATTGGCGACAGCACTACATGAACTTCCCATCTACTAAAGTTACTTGACCACTTTTAAGCCGAATATTTATTACATCATATTAAAATTGAGACGATTTCATTTTCCGAAAAAAAAATTACGCCCTAAACGCCGTTGTGTTAGTTTAAAAAATTAATTAAGTATCGTAGTTAACGGGAATTATATTTTGCGCTCTATTGAAAGCACTATTGCACCATACTTTCTTTCAAACATAGAATTAATTTTATTCATTAATTTACAATCCAATGATTCATTTAAAACGTCTCTTTATTAACTAAAGAACACCATTACTAACACACAAATACTAACTACGCCATCACTGCTGCTGCTCCTGCGAAAACATTCGGTAATAACGCCATTTCCCGTATCCAAATACTTTACAAAATACAAGGCACATAGCAAAAGCTACGAAAATAATCTCAGTACCAAAAACGCTGAATAGGAAGGACCCAGCTTGTTAAGCAGCAGCCGAAAATGGAAGCAGTCTATCAGAAGCGTAATGTATATGTTACCGGCAATGTGTGAAATCCGGCATTATATAGAATGCCTAGGTATTCTATAGAATGCCTGAAAATTGTAGGCAAAGTATAAAATGGTTTATATTTCACACATTTCCTAGGCATTCTATATAATGCCTAAGAGTGACATGGCAATGTCTAGAATACCCCGCCATTCATGTTTGATTCTTTGCTTGGTGGTGGCGTGGTGATCACGACACACGTTCTTCGTACTCCCACCAAAGACACTTGACCCTATTGTTTCAAGATGGCTGCCGAGATGTTGGAAGATCAGATTGTAGCTTCAGATCAGGAATCACGGCATGTTTACATGCAACGGCGGTTCTACGATAAACTTTCTCAATTGCGAGCCAATACTGCTAAAATCTGCGTTTCTCTAACGGAAACTAGTTACCAAAAATTGGTGGGTGATGTGAAAATGGCTCGGATGACAACTCAAAAGAAACAACGAGACTATTGGCTGCTGAAACGCTATGATGTAATGGAGGTAGAGAACAAAAGTAAGTTGATCTATCCAGTTAAAGAAGGCGGCAGTGCTATTCAGTTCTATGTCATGGATTCAGAATTATTTGACGTACTTCACGAGGCTCATTTGGCCGTGGGACATGGAGGAAAGGACAGAATATTGAAAGAACTTTCACACAAGTATAAGAACATTACACGTAATGATATTGAACTTTATCTCCACCTTTGTGAGCCGTGCCAGGAGAAACAAAAAGGTGTCACAAAGGGTGTTGTGGTGAAGCCTATGATTTTTTCTGAATTCCCGTGGTTAGGTCGATCTTATCGATTTTCAATCCCATCCTGATTAGGAATATAAATTTATAATGGTGTACCAAGATCATCTCACAAAGTTTGTGGTTCTGAGGGCTTTAACATCCAAGAGGGCGGAAGAGGTAGCCTACACACTAGTGGACATATTTACGTTGCTTGGAGCTCCAGTCCGATAATGGCCGGTAATTTACCAACAATGTGGTGAACAGCCAAAAGGAGTACTGGCCCAAGTTGAAGATCGTCCATGGTATACGGCCACTCATAAGGCCAGGGCATTGTCGAAAGAGCTAATCAAGACATCGAAAACATGCTATGTGCTTGGATGCAAGATGAAAAAACTGACTACTGGGCTGAGGGATTACGATTCATCCAACTTATGAAGAACAAGACCTTTCATTCTGGGATCAAGAGAACGCCTTATGAAGCTCTGTTTGGCTGCAAAGCTAAAGTGGTTCTTGCAACGTCTTCCAAACCCCCTGACGTTTTGCAAGACATACAGACTGAGGAAGAACTCGAAACAATAATAGAAAGCGTGAAAACAACACAACAGGAAGAAGCAAATCGTCAGATGCAAGATACAGAGCCTGCTATACAGAATACTGAAGAGAATGCAACCAGTAATGGAGGAAACCAAACTGACTGTGACGTCATGGTTACCGAAGAGCCTTCCACTTCTGGTGTTTGTTGTGTCTGCTTAAAAGAAAGCAGCGTTGCCCATACATGCCGAAACTGGCACCGTAATGTTCATGTGATCTGTGGGCATGTTGCTAAAGACGATGGAGACAAGGAAATATAAGATTATGGTGTTGGTATTTTGTGCAGCTTGTGTTTCAAGATAAAGAGCTATAGAGGCTGAAAAAAATGAAAATAAACTCTGAAAAAAAGTTCCCGCCTGCACCTTTAGGAGCCACTGTGCGAGTTCCTATTCTTGACGTTGACAAGTGACGGGGTGACTCGCGCAATCTATTGGCAGTTGTTATGACAGAGACAGAAGACGGCTTTTACCGACTTGGAACTGCACAAGGAATCTTGAAACAACTGTATTCAAGATCATAGTTCGCTGTATGTCCAAAAGATTTATTGAGAGTTGAAGACGTCCCGGCCCATGAAATACCTCTCCGATCTGCTGCTATCTCTCAGACAACAGGAAGCGGTCAAGGATACGTGAGGTGTATGTGCAAGACCAGGTGCAAAAAACATGAAGTGTCTTGGTTTGAAAAAGAAAATTAAGTGCAATTCAAAATGCCAGTCCAGCCTTACTTGCTGCAACAAGTAGCTCGATGACACCTTTGCTTGCCTTACTTGCTGCAACAAGTAGCTCGATGACACCTTTGCTTGCCTTACTTGCTGCAAGAAGTAGCTCGATGACACCTTTGCTTTCTAGTTTTATTGTTATCTTTCGTATTCAAATGTGTTTTTCCAATTTAAAAAATTTCTTTACGCTCTTTTGAAACTTTGCATGAAGTATATTTGTCATTATATATAATACCTAGGCAATGTATAAAATGCCTAGGCAAAGTATGTAACTTAATCACGAAAATAAAATATTTCATACTTTGCCTAAAACTGCCTAGGCATTCTATACAATGCCTGCATTTCACACATTGCCGGTAACATTATATAAGAGATTCTTTCTTCCTGCAGTTGGAACATATCCCCAGAAAGAAATGATCAAGTTAAAGGAACACATCCTAAAACGCGTAATGCCTAATAAAGCAAACTCAACATTTATAGAACCCAAATTAGTTTAATGAAAGATATATTGATCAAATTCAAAAGCAATAATAAATACAGGATTGGATATTATTATTATTATTATTATTATTATTATTATTATTATTATTATTATTATTATTATTATACGTGGTTTTATATAGCGTGGTACCCCAGCCTAGGGCTGGGCTCACCACGCTGTACATACAATTTAAAAAAACATAATAAAAATCTGAAATAATTAATTGACATACATTAATGAAATAAAGCAAAACAAGACTAACTATTTCCATAATTGTTTAGAACTAAATGAACCCATAGACACGCTGGAGAAACGTCACATCCTTAGGTTCAAGAACGTCTTACACAATGAAAAACATTTGTTTTCTGGGAATTCTGACAATTCTAAGACCTAGCAAGAATTTCATACAATTTCGTGAACAAATTGTTTTATAATATCGTGACCAAGTTTGAATACTCTAGCAACTAGAATTTGAATGTAACTTCAAGTCTTAGGTTGTTTAAAGCATCAGCGTTGGAAGCGAGGTTGAGGGAGCGGCACTTCAGTAGCGTTGGAAGCCAAGTAAAGGGAGTGGAACTTTAGTAGCGTTGGAAGCCAAGTAAAGGGAGTGGAACTTTAGTAGCGTTGAAAGCCAAGTAAAGGGAGTGGAAATTTAGTAGCGTTGAAAGCCAAGTAAAGGGAGTGGAACTTTAGTGGCATTGGAAGCCAAGTAAAGGGAGTGGACATTTAGTAGCGTTGAAAGCCAAGTAAAGGGAGTGGAAATTTAGTAGCGTTGAAAGCCAAGTAAAGGGAGTGGAACTTTAGTGGCATTGGAAGCCAAGTAAAGGGAGTGGAACTTTAGTAGCGTTGGAAGCCAAGTAAAGGGAGTGGAACTTTAGTAGCGTTGAAAGCCAAGTAAAGGGAGTGGAACTTTAGTAGCGTTGGAAGCCAAGTAAAGGGAGTGGAACTTTAGTAGCGTTGGAAGCCAAGTAAAGGGAGTGGAACTTTAGTAGCGTTGAAAGCCAAGTAAAGGGAGTGGAACTTTAGTAGCGTTGGAAGCCAAGTAAAGGGAGTGGAACTTTAGTAGCGTTGGAAGCCAAGTAAAGGGAGTGGAACTTTAGTAGCGTTGGAAGCCAAGTAAAGGGAGTGGAAATTTAGTAGCGTTGAAAGCCAAGTAAAGGGAGTGGAACTTTAGTCGCGTTGGAAGCCAAGTAAAGGGAGTGGAACTTTAGTAGCGTTGGAAGCCAAGTAAAGGGAGTGGAACTTTAGTAGCGTTTGAAGCCAAGTAAAGGGAGTGGAACTTTAGTGGCATTGGAAGCCAAGTAAAGGGAGTGGAACTTTAGTGGCATTGGAAGCCAAGTAAAGGGAGTGGAACTTTAGTAGCGTTGGAAGCCAAGTAAAGGGAGTGGAACTTTAGTAGCGATGGAAGCCAAGTAAAGGGAGTGGAACTTTAGTAGCTTTGGAAGCGAGGTGGATGGTGTGACACTTTAATGCTGTTCATCAGTCGGGAGTCGACCATGACCACTTTATCAGATTTGTGCTATTTCTGTCTGTGGGTGCGCAGATGGCTCAGGAAGCCTATTCTGGCACGAACTTTTCTTGTGCAGTAGGTGCAGGGGAATGATGGGGCATCTATGGGAGCAGAGTCAGACCGGGCCTTCCTGGTGTGTCTCTTGCGCTGTGCAGCCACAGTTCTGCTATCTTCATGTTGCATGGATCTCCTGTGTAAAGTAGAACGCCACGATGTACTATCATTTGCTTTTTCCTCCCAGGTGTCTGGGTTTCAGTGAGGCTTTTATGTTGTCTTTAAAATATTTCCTACCCCGTATATCATTATCTCTAGCTATGTCCCTGATTTGAAGATTTTCAGGACGGGGATGTCCAACTCGACTTGCATTGTCTATCATAAGGGAACATATCATCTTTGTGTGTGTGCTGACTGCACCAAACGAAGTGATACTGTTTTATGGTCGAAAATAGAGCTAAGAGTCCGATATTACCTGATAATGGTGGCAAGTTAACTTAGGAGAACATTTAAAAACATAGAAAGGTATCTGGTCAACAGGTCAACAGGTAGTCCTGGGTGCTTCTTCATGGATGCAAACAACAACGATTTTACCTATTTTGTGTGGTTTATATGGGATTAAGTTGGATGTTGTATTAAACCTCTTAAGTTTTTGTTGTTGTTGTTGTTTTTGCATGCAAAAATAGGAGCATACATGCATCGCCTAGTTGGCGCATAATAAATCTGATGAGGTCAAGTAATAAACAGTTGTTGTTTTTATTAGAAAGACTACGGTCCTTAAGTTGATTTCACGGGGTATTTTATTTCCACTGTTCGTATTGGCAGTGCCGGGCCATAGCATTAGCTGTCGAATGCGACTTCTTGATTTAGGCAGGAATTTTACCATTTCGGATGCAGACATCTTGCCGTTGGATTTCTTGCCATTGAATACAGAGATTTTCCCTTGAATACAAACATTTTCCCCTTGAATACAGACATTTTCCCCTTGAATACAGACATTTTCCCCTTGAATACAGACATTTTCCCCTTGAATACAGACATTTTCCCCTTGAATACAGATATTTTCCCTTGAATACAGACATTTTCTCCTTGAATACAGACATTTTCCCTTGAATACAGACATTTCCCCTTGTATACAGACATTTTCCCCTTGAATACAGACATTTCCCCTTGAATACATACATTTTACCCTTTAATACAGACATTTTGCCTTTGATTTCAGACATTTTTCCTTTGAATACAGACATTATGCAGTTGAATGCAGTAATTTTTCTGTCGTATCAGACATTTTACCTTTAATTACAGACATTTTCCCGTCGAATAAAGATCTTTTCTCGTTGAATACAGACATATTACAACTAAATACAGACATTAAGCGCATTTTTTTTTAGAATAGGCAGACATAGATTTTCCTACTTGATATAGACATCTTTTGGTTGTGTCAGACTAAAATGTGACCCGTAATTTACGGGCGGCCCGTGTGTACATCACTAAACATGATTGAGTAACCACAGGTAGGAGTTTCTGCAAATACAATTTCTAACACGAGCTACTGGTATGCACGGGGCTCACTATAACTCGTGTCCCGTCACGTAGTGGAAACAAAACTATGAAGATTGTGTTAAATCTCGCAGCTCTCCTGTGAAGAAGCCGTGGCTCCCAGAGCGGGGCGTGGCTAGCATTTTGAGAACCATTCGGGTACGCTAAACTGAAACCTGAGGAAACCTGTGACACATTTTCAATACCCTTTATTGTTAAGTCATAATTATCTATAATAATATATTTAAAAGGGCGTGGGGGGGGGTGTCGTAACCTCATTTGCACATGCGCAGAAGCGGGGTGTGTCCAAAAAGAAAGTTAGCCACAGGAAGACAGAAGTAAAATATATTATAAAAGAAATTCTAGTTATCCCTTTTATTTGAAGGGGAATGAAGTTTTGATGTATTTCCAGATACGTAACGGCTAAGGACATGAGAAGTAAATCAATTCCCAATCGGGTTCAATAGTGCAACAATACAATATTGCCATTTTTAAGCTTTCAAAAATAGTTTTATTATTGGAGTTTAACTATAAGGGTTAAATAATGTCATTTTTTAAAAATGCGAATTTGTAATTATTTTTACAATAAAATTTTGTGGCACAAGAACTGTACCTGAATGGCGATCAGAATGATTGCAAAGAAGAGTTGCGCTTGTGGGCTCGTGTATCCAGGCCGCTTGTTGTGTTGAGCACTGCTGAATATGCGATAAATTCTGACCGTTTTGACAATGAGTGGAGAGTAGAGCCAAGCAAAACTCAGGCAGTACATGAAGTACAGAAATGCGCACGTCAAATCGTTTGGCCTGATCTGAAATACGATCACGCTGATGTATCCCAGCATAATTCCGGTCATCTGGAGATAACTCAGCTCTCGACTAGAAGCTTTGATGACGCGATTCCCCCTGTTGTTAAAGTAAAAATAGATGACAGCAACGAGTATGAATATTGCGACGAGGGCGAGAAAAATCTTTACCATCGAAGTAATGCTATAGATGGAGGGGAATTCTATTGAAATGGGAAGGCAGCTGGTCAGATTCGTGGCCGGGTTAGGCCATGTAAACTCCTCACATGTCTCACAACTGCCACCGTTTTGAGTAACTCTCTCGTTGAACCTACATGGGCGGCACTCCCAGCAGCACGGCACGTTCAGGTGAACTCTGTACTGACCAACAGCACAAGGTTTGCTGCACAAAGACGTAGGTTTTCGAGAACTTTTTTTATATGTCTTATTTAATGAACCTACAGTCAGATGGTCCCATGTTATAGGCCGACCGTTATAGGTTATCTTCCGTGTTAAAATATCAAAAGTTGCAATGGGGTCTTCAACTAATATAAAATTAACACCTGTTGAAGTCTTATTCCGAATTGTCGTTTTTTTCACTTGTCGTATTTCATACTTCCCCATAAAATCTCCGTTGGAATCAAATTGTATCCTCCCCGTGTAGCCTTCGAATGACGTATTAATTAGATATTTAATAAGCAGCTCCCCTTTAACACATTGTTTTATTTCACTTTTGTTTGCTAAGGGACAAAGGTCTTTAATTAATCTGTGAGCAGCATGAGCGAATGTCAAAACGCTGTCTATGACTAACGATGTGCTCTTCACACTTCGGTAGCCTTCAAATTCAGACGGACTCCTGTAGTGTGCGCACGATCCGTTATCAAAAGAACATTTACCGTGATATTCCCAGTACTTCTTTAACCAAGGATTTGTACTTGAATTGACATTTATGTCATTAAAGTACTTGGTGAATTCATCGACCCCCCTTGCGTAAAACATAAATAAAAATGATCCAATGAGCATCTCGGAAACTTCGCTGTCATGGATTAATCTATCGCTTAAACCGTCACTTCCTATCCAAATAAAATGACCTTTAAGGCCTAATTGACCTGAAGATTTGAGAATTTTCTTAGCTGTATTATAACTGGCAAATATTACTACGACTCGTGCACCTGGAAAGGAAAGTAATGTTTTAACAGCCATTTCAGGATTGAATGAAGAGGTGAGCTTTTGAATAGAGGCAAAACATATTCCAAAATCGTCTGCAAAATTACTGAAGTGTTCGAAAGCGCTCTGGCCATAAGAGCCGGACGCGTAAGCAATTGAAATATAGGACCATTTGTTGTTGGCAATGAAGGCCAGCATCGCTAAAACTTGCTGCAAGTCAGGAGGAACAACCCGTAAGAAGTACGGATGTGTAGATTTATCACTAAGTATATCGCTTGTTGCCAGGAAGCTAAGTAACGGTAACTTAGCAACGGCGTACAAATTCGAAACTAAAGCAGCATCCATGCTTGAATAAAGTCCTATGACACCGAAGACGTCATAATATTCTGTAGGCAGCGAATTCAGTGTGGTATTTTTAGTTGGTTGACATCTCTGGTCATTTTGTCCCGGCAAAAACGACAGGGACCTTGCAACGGCTGTGTTATGTTTCCGACAATAATCTAAAATGACAAATCCAAGATTGAAATTCGGTAAAAGGACCTTATTATCGTTGACCTTTTTCACAGCAAACGCAAATGCCTCAACGAACTCCATGCTATTTGTTTCTTTTCGAATTTTTTTGGAACAGTGCAAGCCTTGGCCGATGTCCGTGATGCTGAATAGGCCGCCAATGTTGATATCACCGTAGGACGCGTACACTTCGTTGTTGAGGAATGGTAGATCTATTTCCGAACAGGGTGAAGTTAATGACAATTCAGTACACATGGATATAAGAGCCCACATGAAAAGCATTTTGTAAAGGAAGGCTTTAACGTTTCTTTAAAACAAGTTGCTACCTTTACAGTTCTGTTTAATTTCTAACGCCCTTTTTATTGGTGAAATTCACATTATGCACGTTGAAGGAAAAGTCTTTTTTTTTTTCATTGTTCTGATTTTTATAAACCAAAATAGGGAAGAGTTTTCTGAAACAAGATTAAGATATGGTTAGATGTGTTATGGTTAGACGTGCTATGGTTAGATTTGTTATGGTTAGACGGCTCATGTTTCGATGGGTTATGGTAAGATGGGTTTTGGTTAGTTGAGTTATACTTACATGTGTTTTGGAAAGATGAGTTATGGTTTGATGTATTATGGTTGGATGTGTTACGGTTAGATCGGTTAGATTGCGTGGCTGAGTTAAGTATCGTAATAAAATATTTTTTATTTTTTGTCAATGTACGAACGATGAAAAACGTGGTGAAAGTATTATAACCGAATACCCCCTCACCCCTCCCCCATAATCCCTTAAGAGTTGCAAACTTAACTTTAATGCTACGGATGCATGTTTCAATTTTCAAACTATTGTACAGTACAGTGTGGTGACATTCATGTTGCACTCAGTGGCGTAGTTAGGGTTAGTGGCGGCCGGGTGGCACAAAATTGTTTGGCACCACGATAAAAAAAGACACAACAACACTGCAGCCAGAGGAGAACTCCCCCCCCCCCCATCCCCCCCCCCCCCACCAAACATAAAGAAAAATAGTGCCTCTCGAGTCACACTTACCACTTTCTACATCACCTGATGCACTTAGTCAGACTTATGTTACATGATTTCTGATGATATTGTTTGCAACCAGTTTTAAGTTTAAGATTAACTTAGTTACCGATTTTCAAAATTATTTCATATTTAAGTTGCCCCTTTTCAAAATTTTTTAACATTCATGTTGGAAATGTAGACAGAAATAAAATCTTAAGAATAACCACTCATGTTTTGAAATTTAGACAGAAATAAATCTTAGAAAGAATCTTTCATGTAAACAGAGTGGCAGCCTAGGAGTAGGAGCATTCATCCATTTAAAAAAAATCTTGAGCAGAGACTTAAGAAAAAAAAAAAAAAAACAACAACAACCAACAACTTGAAACATTTTGTGAAAAATATTCAAAACTAAGCCAACGATAGAAACTTTGGACATCAAATTAAATGAGGCAAAAACAATATGGCTCTTACCCAGGACTCTTCTGTAACATAAACACACCAGCCCAGTCGAGGTAACACTAACTAGTATCTTTATGTATTGGAACTCTTTTCTCAGGAAAGACTAAGAAGTCCACAGTGTTTCACAAAATGAAACCAAGCATTGTCAAATAGTGTCCACATATTGATGACGTCAAAAGAAATGTTCAAATATGTTTGAATTGTGTGAGTGTTGGTGCTAGGAATAACAAAAGAAGAACATACTATGTTTAAATGAGAAGGAGGCAACACAAGACCTACCTTTGTATACATACACAAGAGCTATTAATGGTATACAAACACAAGACCTATTATTGCATACAAACACAAGACTGGATGATTTACGCAAATGAAGCCTCTTTTGTTAGACCTCTTAAGGTCACGTCTTCTAGGAAATCCCGAAAAATATTCCAATAAAAATCTCCAACATAGTAGAACTTGATCTTTCTCGGTATCCCTTCCATGCATGCGTCTTGGCGAAATATTGTACTTTAACGACTTAAATGACTTTCATTGTCGTTTTGACAGTCTGGACCTTGGAAGTGTACACAATGAGATGATGACTTCATTTAAAGATGGCAGTAGTAGACGGGATGGTACCTTATTGTTCACCGAACAGGGAGTGATGTCATTATTTAAACAAGTGGACGCAGCCAAGACCTCGGGGCCAGACAAATTAAGTGGTCGTCTCGTTAAACTATGCCCAGAGCAGCTCGTCTACATTTTTTGTTACATATTTAATAAATCTTATGTAACTCACACAATACCAACAATTTGGAAAACTTCAGAGATCATACTAATTCCAAAGAAAAATAAGGTAACGTGCAACAAGCTTGGATACTGAACTTTTTAACAAATTGACCACAATATGTCAAAGTAAATAACCAAGTATCTCTAACCAGAGAAGTAAGCACCGGGGCACCACAAGGCTGCGTTCTCTCCCCTGTACTGTTTACAATATATACCAATGCTATTCAAAGCTCAAGCGACACCGTTCCAATATTAAAATTTGCTGATGATACCACCATCGTTGGCTTAATATCTGAAGGAGAAGGCTTATACCGCAACTTAGTTATACGCTATATTAATTGGTGCGATGAAAATCCTCTCCAGGTGAATGTCTCAAAAACATAGGAAATGGTTGTTGATTTCAGGAGGGGGAAACACCAGATTACAAAAATCAACATAACAAAATTAAAGTGTAGAGAAAGTAGAGGCATATAAATACTTAGGCATATAATCATGACATCTAAACCTACATCTTCTATTGTTGACCCCATCCCAACCAAGATTGTTTTGGACTGTCTGGAAGTCTTGCTTCCTGTACTGGTCAACATCGTGACTATTAGCCTTCAGTCTGCTACAGTCTTACGTCTCTTCAAGACAGCGGTCGTTAAGCCTCTTCTTCAAAGAACCAATGGACCCAAATGACTGCAAAAAATTTCGCCCGGTCTCCAATCTGCCCTTTGTATCTAAGATTTTTGAGAGAGTTGTCTCACAGCAGCTTGTGCAGCATCTAAACACTTATGACTTGCTTGACAAGTTTCAATCTGCACATCGACCTGGGCACAGCTGTGAGACAGCACTGCTCCGTGTCATGAATGATGTTTCTTTGTAGTGCTGACCGTGGCGATCTGACTATATTGGTCCTGTCGGATCTCAGTGCTGCTTTTGATGTGATTGACCATGAGCTTCTTCTGTCAAGACTTCTGAATGAGGAAACATCTCTGGAACTGCACTTCTCTGGTTTTCTTCTTATCTGACTGACAGTAGTCAGCGTATTGTAGTGAAGCAAGCATCTTCCATGGACACTTCCGTTACCTGCGGCGTGCCACAGGGCCCAGTTTTAGGGCCTATTCTGTTCTCCATGTACACTAGCCAGCTCAGCAAATTTTTATTGAAGTCATGGTATTTCCCGCAAAATATTTGCGAATGAAACAGAACTATACAAGTGTTTCCGCCCTGATCCCTTGGAGTGTGCTGCTGCTGTTCAGGGTATCCAGGACTGCTGTCTTGCTGTGAAAGAATGGATTCATCAAACAGAATAAAATTAAATGTAGATAAGACTGAGGCAATTATTTGTGGTTCAAATGCCAATCTTCGGAAAGTTGCCATCGCATCAATAACAGTTGGTAAATCAGAGATCCCGTTGTCCTCCACTGTCAGAGACCTTGGCTTATATATTGACAGTAAACTTAGAATGATTCCCTTATCAGTTCTGTTGTCAGGGCATGCTTCTGTTATCTGCGCGCCCTGGGTCAGCTGCGTTCTCAACTCAATAAGAGAACAGCCAATGCTGTAGCGGTAACTCTAATCCAGTCAAGATTAGATTACTGTAACAGTTGTTTGTGGGGTTTACCTCAAAACAAAATTCAGAGACTCCAGACGGTACAAAATAATGCAGCACGCATTGTATCGCGTATATAGAAATCTGACCACATTACCCAAGCTCTACGAGATCTCCATTGGGTTCCTGTGAATGAACGTATTAACTACAGAATTCTGTCCCTGGCGTACAGCTGTATAGAAGGCTTTGCACCAAAATAACTTAAAGAACTGATTTATAAACATGTATGCTTAAAGAATCTGCGGTCTTCAACACAGTCCTTACTCAAAATTCCCAGAGTGGATGAACACAGAAAAAAGTCTTACGGAGTGCGCTCTTTTAAAGTGATGGTGCCAAAATTATGGAACAGTTTGCCCCAATCTTTGAGGGATGATAAAAAATCATTTAAGAATCATTTAAAAACTTTTTTTGTTTAAAAAGATTTTAAAAAACCAGAGCGCCGTGAGCATGTTAAAGAAGCATGGATACCAGCGCTGTATCAATATCCAATGGATACCAGCGCTGTATCAATATCCAATGGATACCAGCGCTGTATCAATATCCAATGGATACCAGCGCTGTATCAATATCCAATCAATAATAAGCTAACATGGCATGAGCACGGCCAAATGTTGCATAAGAAATTCAACCAAAGACTGTTCTATACCTCAAAAAACTTTACAATTTCGGTGTAAACAAACAAGTCGTTAACTTATTCGACAGTGTAACAATTGGAAGCCTGCTTAATTTCAGTATTACCTGCTGGTGTGGGAATTCATCAAGAGAACTAGGAACATAACACAAGCTAAACATCCTTTACTTGAAGAACTATTTGAAGAAAGATGTTATTGTAAAACTAAACACTTTTTGGATGATACATCCCACCCTCTTCATCACAGATACTTAGGATGGACAAGTTCGGGACGAATTCTTTCCATCAAGGCCAGGACTGAAAGATATAAACATTCTTTTGTTCCCCAATTTATACGAATTTACCAGCGTGACCCCCCCCCCCCCCCCACCCCTCCCCCAAGTTACAATTCTTTATGAGAACTATTAAGTCCCTGATATTGCTAAGTGAACTCACTGACTGGCTATTTTTTACTAGTGAAATAATTTATTATAAATGTCTTGTGTTCAAATTGTTTTATTTATGTGCTGAAAATGTACAATGCAATCATAAAACATTTCCATTTGTTTGCATCAATAAAAGAATCTTATCTTTATCTTATCCTATCCTACTCTTCGCCAAAATTTATCCTGGAAAAAATCCACGTGGCCGCAAAAATAGAGTAACACTAATAAATGTAGCCCCGGAACATGATTAAATTACATTAATCGATTCCAATAAAGCTGAACCATTTATGCCTTTCGGAACTTTGGACAGCAAGAACCGAAAAAAAAAAACAAGAATTTTTTTTCCAGTTTTCACTTTCTCTGTTTCCATTAGCTCTCTCTCTCTCTCTCTCTCTCTCTCTCTCTCTCTCTCTCTTTCTCTTTCTCTCTTTGTCTCACAGTTTGGTTGTTTATTGAATGCTTTATTCAAAGCATTTAGATTGTCTTTTATCTGACAGGCCTAGTGTTATGTAAAGCTATGATGTGTAGATAATTTTATCTCTCATTTGTCTTTATGGCTAGTGAAAAACAGTACATAACAAGGGACGATACCATTAACTAAACACAGTGATAAAGAACGATATCCACGCTAGGGCCACTTACAAATAATAATGTATTTAGTTAACTTTAAAATTAACACACAAAAAAATAATAAAAAAAAAAAATAAAAAAAAAAAAAAAAAAAAAAAAAAAAAAAACAAAAAAAAAAAAAAAAATAAAAAAAAAAAAAATAAACAAAAAAAAAAAAAAAAAAAAAAAAAAAAAAAAAAAAAAAAAAAAAAAAAAATAAAAAAACCATATAAGGCTATTCACCTACAGTAAAGTAAGGAATTTTGGTAAGGTGCACGCACACACACACGCACGCACGCACGCACGCACGCACGCACGCACGCACAGTAAATATAATCTGTAAATATAATATGTATATAAAATATAATAAGTCTCACAGTCTCCATTAGCTCTCTCTCTCTCTCTCTCTCTCTCTCTTTCTCTCTTTGTCTCACAGTCTCTATCTAGCTCTCTGTCTCGAGAGATATTTCCAGAAAAGGGTTAAGCATGGTATCTTCCCACTGTCCTGTCTCCTAAGTTGTAAAGAATTCGGCTATTTGCTGTGTTTACATGCATTCAAGGTCAAGGGAGACAGTTTATAATTAGGCCACACCTCATCGTCTTGCCAAACTTGGGGTCACCCAGAGTTCATGCACGAAACGGACGAGAAAACATGACGTAAACACGATGTAAACAAGGCCACCGTCTACCGTAACTCCTAGATTTACATATATTTGCGGTAAAATGAATAAATATAGGGTTACTAAAATTTTTCACACATGATATACCAACCACCATATTACTCTTGGAGGGTCAATCTCGTTTTGCCGTCCCCCCCCCCCTCTTTTCCTATTAGTCTGGAGGCAAGCTATTGTTTTAAAATTTCTCATACAAAAAAAGGAGCCAATGACCTATCCCCATCAACAAGCTTGGCAACACATGACCCTCTATTCTCCATTTTTCAAACTCAGTACAGATTTATTACATGAAAATACTTTAAAAATTCTTTATGCAGCTGTTTCTAAAGAATCATCTGGGATGCTTTGGACATTAAAATGTATGTATTCTAAGAAAATCATAATTTGTTATCTTAATATTTTGCTCGTTATGAGTTATTAAAGAATAACAATGTCCATTTTATCCTTTAAAAATGACAAGTTAATTCCATTGTGTACTATAAACAGGCAGTAGAAAAATGTCTTTCTAAACCTACACAATGTTTGTAATTTAAATACATTAATTTCTTTTTAATAAAAAATTAAATTGTTAAAAAAATCCGTCATATTAACGTCACTTTACTTCGTGTGTTCATTTAACGCGAAATTTTCGACGGATAATTGACCCACTTCCCGTCAATCGATCAAGCTTAAACTTTACACATGGTCCGATGACAGCACATTCAATCAAATTTTCAGCCCCAAGCCCCACCCTAACACCCTAAAATCAGTTTTAACGCTGACCAGACGCCACTGANTTTGTGTGAAAACATTGTGGGTGAAAGCCCCCTTTAGGATTCTAAAAAAAAAAAAAAAAAAAAAAAAAAAAAAAAAAAAAATATGCGGGGTGGGGCTGACAATTGGACATAACATGCATAAAAAGTAACGCACTTTATAAGAATCCCAATTATTGACCCTCACAAGGCTCTCGCAACCGCACATTTTTTCCCGCCTCTCAACGATATTTATATTCTAGTGACACACCCGCTTTTACACCGCATATTTATTACACCAACTATTTCAGAGAAACAAAATAAATAAGTTCGCACCCCACGGACTTGCAATATTTTTTTTAAAAAAAGGAGAATCTGCTGTAGCGCAGTTATCGGATCGGGCATTTTAATTCCTGCAATCAGTGGCGTCATATTTCCTTAATCTTTCCATTGAAAAAACAGGGAAACACAAATTTTTGGGTATAGGGGTGAAACATTTGATAGAATATAACGAGTCTATGTGCAGAGTTTCAGCAGGATAGGTTGACGGAAAGCGGGTCAATAAGCCATCCGAAGATTTTGCCAACCACGAAAAAAGGCACAGTATTGTTAGCCTTAAAAAAAGGTAGACATTTCAAACGGTTTGGTCAGTGCCATCGATAAAAAAAAAATTAAAAATTGTGCGAATTTAAATTCAATGACTATTTATCGTACCTATGAAGAAAAGTAATTAAATAAAGGGGGTCAGCTAACCGTCCGAAGATTTTTTCAGCCACACACGAAAAAAATGCGATTTAATATACAGAATTTAATAATAAAACGATATAAATTATATAGCTAATGACGTCATCAATATTTGGGTTCCATCACACAACGCCTTCAGATTTTTGTGAAACAATGTTAAATGTTTACTGGCAGGTACCTGGGTAAATGCTTCAACCTGTCTTCTATTTTTACAGAAACATTTCGTTCCTTGGATCAAAAACTTAAGAATGGTATCCTCAAGTCTCATGGCAAGATTCCACTTTTAATTAGTGTAATTATTGCATAGATCGTAGATTAGTTTAAGACTGCGATAATCTACCACTTGAGCGTAGGCCAAGGAAAAATGCATGTGTTCCGGTTTAAAGTGCTATTAAAACAATGAAGTGGCTATTCGCACCCGGGTACCAGAAGTGAGAGGTTGGGATTAAAGAAACTATTTAAAATATTATTGATAGGTTTATAAGACTAAATAAACTACCATAAATGATATCCGAATAGCATTGGTCTAATGCAGCGGTTCTCAACCTGTGTGTCGCGACCCCTTTGGAGGTCGAATGACCCTTTCAGAGGGGTCGCCTAAGACCATCGGAAAACACATATACCCAACAGTTATGAAGCAGCAACGATAAAAATTGTGTGGTTAGGGGTCGCCACAACATGAGGCTCTGTGTTAAAAGGTCGCGACAATAGAAAGGTTGAGAACCACTGGTGTAATGGAGCCCAGGTTCGAAAGGCGGCGCTGACTAAATGCTATTCGGATGTCATTTGTGGTAGTTTATTTTAGTTAAACTGAAGAATTAAGTTTACAAACATAAAGTCCATTCAATTATCTTTCATTTGATACCTCATGTTGTAATGTAAACTCAACAATAATATTTTAAATAGTTTTTTAATCCCAACCTCTCACTTCTGGTACGCGCTGCGAATAGTCGCAGCCTTAAAACAATTATTCTTTTATTGATAAAAATACAATCCTAAACGCTGGACATTTTTTTAAAGCCATTTTATGTACATTTCATTTCAGCACATGTATAATTCAAAATGTTTAAAGTAGAAGAATTTAAACAACTCCCTGATTATTCATAGTTCTCACCTAATGTGACAATGAAGTTAAAAAAAAAATAAATTATTATTTCCACGAAAACGGTTGTGGAACATGGACTTGTGCAAATTGGAAGGGAGAAGATTGTGGCTGGTGGCAAACTGTGTGTGGACATCAGCGTCAATTGGATCAAACAAAATTTATTGCTGTACCACAACGCAGTGTTTGTGTATTCATATTCCATATCTGATTTGGCTCATGATTGGCATGAGCCGCACACCCGTTTGATAAAATTGGTGAGCCTGGAAGGATAGATCTTTTGGTACACTCTTGTCACGTGCCGGCGCGTCGGTCTGGCACTTGGATTAGAAAACAAAGGCAACTCCCTCTTTCTAGGCCACGGAAAACCCTGTGACACTCTCCACTGTTCACTGTGGTATTTTGGATGTGCTGAAATGATTATGTACAATGTCATGAATTTTTTTTTTCCCTTATAGTTTTGGGAGAATAATTGTATAAAAAGCACTTCACACCGAAACAAATGGATTTTTTCTTTGTGACGTTCAAGTAGTAGATCAGCAAAATGATATTACTGAGAACATTACTGATGACTAATTAAATTTTTTTTTTATTTCGTGGAACAATATATATATATATATATACATATAAATTATGATTCACTTATGTGAGCAATTTTTTTGTACAATGTTTATTTAATTATGAACAGAAATGGCAATGTTCAAAAAGCGTCCAGGGTGGTTGTATTCAAACATGTAAATGTTCAAAAAAGATTCTGAGCTGGCTTTGTCATTGTGTGAGACGATTTAAAGTTTAAGAGCAAGGGCTTAGCGATTCAAGAAAATCAGTTGGCAAAGTTTTTATACAAAGACACTTTAATGTCATGGAAACGATTGCTACAGGATACAAAGCTCTGGTTCAAACACAAGGTGACTCTTGATTCAACACATGCAGACTCTTATTTTAGCACATGTCGATTCTTGTTTAAACACTTCCCGACTCTTGTTTTAACCAATGTCGACTCGTGTTTGAACACATTTCGACTCTTGTTTTAACACTTCCCGACTCTTGTTTTAACCCATGTCGACTCGTGTTTGAACACATTTCGACTCTTGTTTTAACACATCCCGACTCTTTTTTTAACCCATGTCGACTCGTGTTTGGACACATTTCGACTCTTGTTTTAACACATCCCGACTCTTTTTTTTAACCCATGTCAACTCGTGTTTGAACACATGTCGACTCTTGTTTTAACATATGTTGATTTTTTTTTGTTGAACACATTGCGACTCTAGTTTGAACACATTGTGACTCTTGCTTTTGAACACAATGCGATTATTTCTCACATAAAATTCGCACCAAAATATGTGATTTATTTTTAACACGCCATAAGCCCTTGTTGATTTGCAATCATTTCAGAACAATCTCTTCATTATTTGCTTGGAAGCGATTGGTGTTGGATCATCAACCCACTGCTCTTCTGTGTGACAGATCGCGACGATTTCATATGATCCATCGCTGCTCTTCAACAAGAGGTGTCACTAGAATGAGCTGCCCCAAGCTACCATCAGGCTACTTGGGCCGTGCTGTTCCACGGGTGGATCTTTCATTTCTAAACACATCCTGAACTTCTGTCAATCACAGATACCAACGTTTTACTGAGACGGTCATCTGTGACGTCAAGCTGTTACCTCAATGAACACAGAAAGACAATAGCCACGTGTACAAAGTAAGAGGATGGTTGATTCAAATGGACATTAAGTAACTCGGTGTTAAGTATGATGTTTTCTCTAATCTTGACCAGATCTTCAGATAAAGTCTTTCACAATTATTGATTATCAGGTTACTAAAATATGGTTCACTTGTGATTAACAAAATTTTGGATATATGACAAGGCGCTCTTACATTTATAAAGATGATTACGATATTGGTGCTCGCCATTATTTTTCAGCCCACTCTTTTCCGTTTCCCACCATGTTCAAATATTGTCCTGCAAGAGGAACTCAACCAGGAAGCTTACTTTTCCCTGGGGGATCTCAACATCGGCGCTCTGTTCAGCATCACCCAGGCTGGGTCGGGACTGCAGTGCACCAAGAAAATCCAAAATGACACCTGGGGCATGAAGTACGTGGAAGCGGTGGCATTCGCCGTGGACATGATCAACAAAGATCCAAATCTCCTGCCCAACATTAAACTCGGCTTCGTCATCTTGGATCACTGCGGTAAACCTAACACAGCTGTTGCCAAAGCGATGTCATTTTTATCGACGCAAACATGTCAAAACAGGGAAAATCAAACCCTGGCATCAAAAAACACATATTATGACGTCATCGGTGTCATCGGACCTTTCTACAGCAGCTCGACAGTAATGGTTTCATTTTTGTACGCCGTTGCTAAGTTACCGTTAATTAGCTTCATGTCAACGTCGGATCTGCTTAGCGACAAAGTATACCATCCCTATTTCTTGAGAGTGGTCCCCCCTGATGAGCAACAAGTGCTGGCAATGCTCACCTTCATAGCAGACCAGGGGTGGACTTACGTCTCAATTGTTTATGAAGAGGGCGCCTATGGACAAATAGCTTTTGAAACCTTCAAAAATTCCGTCGCCGAATACGGAATATGCTTCGCCGTCGTCCACAAATATACCCCTACATCCAGTCCAGTTGAGGTGGTCAGAGAATTACTGGAATATCCTCGGGCACGAGTTGTGATATTGTTCGCAACACTGCAACTGGCCGTGGGTGTACTTAAGGCGTCAACAAGTTTAGGCTCTCGGGGGCACTTCATATGGATCGGAAGTGACGGACTCAGTGAGAAATTAGTTAGCGAAAGAACATATTTTGACGAGCTGGTTGGCTCGTTCGTGTTAATGTACTACGTACAGGATGTCGTTGAGTTCACCAAGCACTTCAATAACATCAACGTGGGCTCCAGCAAAAATCCTTGGCTCAAAAAGTACTGGGAATTACACGGCAATTGTTCGATTGATAAAGGGACTTGTACTAATAAGGATCCGACCTATTTTGAGGGCTTCAGGCACTCGAAAAGCACGTCTCACGTCATGGATAGTGTTTTGACTTTCGCTCACGCGACTCAGAGATTAATGGAAGATTTGTGTCCGAACGCAACCAAAGAGGAAATTAAAACGTGTATAAAGGGGGAGCACCTCATCAAATATCTATTCAACACATCGTTCCAGGGGTTAAAGGGGAAAATACAGTTTGACGCTAAAGGAAACTTGATAGGAAATTATGAGATTCGTCAGATGAAGCTGGCAACCACTGTGTATAAAGACTGGAAGAATCTCACATCGATTGATGATATGATGGTGGAAGAAGCCATTGGAACCTTTGACACGGCTACACGGAAGTTAACGTATACCGGTGTGAATATTTCATGGGACCATCTGTTGGAGAGGGATCCTATTCTAAACCCCTTAATGGACGCAAATACTAAGAGACCCCTGTCTGTGTGCAGCAACCAGTGTCTGATGGGTGAGTACCGAGTACAGCTAGACGTGCCGTGCTGCTGGGAGTGTCGCCAGTGTCGTAGCAACGAGCGCATCACCGAAGGTGGGACCCGCTGCGAGACGTGCCTGGAGTTCACGTGGCCTGACCCGGCCACCAATATGACCACATGTCGTCACATTTCAATAGAGTTCTCCTCCATCTACGGAACGATTCCTATGGTGGAAATCGCCCTGTCCCTCGTCGCTATCATCATACTGATCTCCGTCGCCATCTTTTACACCGTCCACAGGGATCACCGCGTGATCAAAGCCTCCTGCCGGGAGCTGAGCTATCTCCAGATGACGGGGATATTGCTGGGATACGTCAGCGTCATTGTGTTTCAGACGAAGCCAAATGACATGACGTGCGGATGCTTGTACTTCATGTACTGCCTGAGTTTTGCTTGGCTCTACTCTCCGCTCATCGTCAAAGCGTTCAGAATCTATCGGATGTATATCACCGCTAAATACAAGTTGCATCCGCAATTTACAAGTCCACGGGCGCAGCTCTTCTTGGCAAACGTCTTGATTGCCATTCAGGTACTTTGTTAAAGCCATAAAAATTCCCATCAATAAAGTTATAAGTTATACCTTTAAGTGCATTGATCAGTAGTTAAGGGCAATTGTGAACCTCAAAACGCATATACACCATTACGTACATAGCTCATTATACCAGTGCGCCCATTATTTCTATACACCAATAAGTATTTACCTCGATATACCAGTACGCCAGTTATTTTTATGCCCCAGTAGGTAGATAACTCAGTATACCAGAACGCCCACTACACCTTTACACCAGTAAGTACACACATCACTATGTCTTTATTCTTCTAAGGGAGATTATTAGAACATCAACTAGATGTTTTTGAGAGGAAATCACTATTCCAAACATGAATGCATTTCTCTAAAGGTAAATCATTATCCTTAACATTAACTAACACACTTATGCTGGTTATGGTCTGAGATTACTCTCTTATGACCCCGGCTACTACATTTGCTACCAGCTCCATCTGCTGAGCCCTACAAAATTTTCCTCACGTAGAGCTCTCCCACCGCCCAGGCGCCCCCGGGAATCTAGTGAGGGGCATTCGGTCAACAGATGCGCTTGTGTTTCCGGGACCAGGCTGCAAGGTCGGGAGGTAGGGTTCTTTTATGATCTAGCCTCCAAGAGTATGTTCCGATGGGATAATGCTCTGTGCGTATCTGCGTCACTAGACTCTGATGCGTGTGATCTAACCCCCCACCATGTGTCTTGTTTGCTAGGAGTGGGCAAGTAATCGAAGACTCCTCTGGCAGTCGTGTTGTCTGTCCATTGCCTGTACCACCTCGCTCTGAAATGGTTTTCCAGCCAGATCTTAATTCCCAATAAGTTATTGGTACTTCTCGATGAGGCTGAGCAGCCAAGGGTTTCGCCAGAGAGTCGGCTTTTTCATTGCCACTGACGTTGATAAGCCCTGGGATCCACTTCACTGTCACCGTTCCTTCTAGTTCACGGATCTTGCACACGTCTTCTATGATGGCGCCAACTAGGTGCGTGGTATCTGCTCTCTTTCCCAAGATCTCGAGAGCAGATCTTGAGTCCGAGTAGACGATCACATCAAGCCCGCACGCTCCCTTCCTTTTCATGTGTCATATACAGTCTCTAAGGCTCTGTGTACAGCATCTAGCTCCCCATCAAAATTTGATACTGTAGTCCCAGAGGGTCCAGAGAGTTCCTGATTTGTAGAAACCCCTGCTAGGTAAAGTATGAGTGCACTGCAACCAGCTGTTCTTTCACTCAAATTGGCAGAGCAGTCCGTTAACACTTGAACTGGTATATTCGAATAGAAAGCCACGGTCTCTAGGGAAGCCGCTTTCTGGACATGTTCAGGGCTGCGTTTTGTCACTGCTGCATCAGTCAAGGCCAGATGTATAAAGGGGCGAGAGGGTTATGCATACGGCGGATTGGCTTGGATAAGGGTCAGTCTTTCTCTATTGCATGGTAGGTCAACTGACTGCCCGAGCTCCGCTACTTAATGCATAAATGACGATCTCTTTGGTCGCTAACCCACTACCCAGCAGTTTTGCATTTGGAACGACGGTTTCTTTTCATTCTGCCGTCTGTACCTCTCGACAGCATTTAAAATTGCCATTTCCCTCCTTAAATCTAGTGGCTCAACTTTGGCCAAGACATATACAGCAGCTGTGGGTGTGGTTCTGAATGCGCCACAGAAGAATTTCAAAGACTGATTCTAAATTCGGCCAAACTTTTCCAATGTGGTCTCGCTTGCAAAGGACTGGATTGGCTAGCTGCAGTCCATTATCGACCTTACACTGCCTAGAAATAGAGATCTGAGCGTACTTGCTACTTCTCCCAAAGTTTTGCAAGCCATTTTTTACTCAGATTTAGCTTGGCGGTTGTCTGGGATCAGAGGTCTTGTACAAAATAATGCATTTGCACCCTTTGATCCAAGTTTACCCCCAGGTAGACTGGTTGCTTGCTTGTCCCATTGGAGTCCTACATCACCGACCTTGAGCTCGATCGCCTGTTTTAGAATGGTTCTTTCGTTGATGACAAGCGAATAGACCGTCTTCTCAGGGTGTGTTTCCATGTGCCACCGGCGGCGCATGAACCTGTTGATAGAGGACAGAAGGGCCTGCTGTAATAGCGTTTGCAGGCGGCGGACATCTTTACCGGTGCTCCAGATAAACGACTGCATACATCGCAGCATTTGTAGCTAGATTTTGTTGCAAGTCATTGATATAGGAAGAGAGTGCCACTGAGGGCTGACCCTTGTGGTAGCCCTTCTTCCAATGTTCTCTTCTTGGAGATTTCGCTGCCGACTTCTGTGTTCATTGTCCGGTTTGTAAAAAAAATCGGAAATCCACGTGTACATGTTGGCAGTTACTACAAACTTTTGCAACTTTTAAAATAAGCTGGACCTCTAGGACTTTCGGAGGTCAAAGAATAAAGCCACTGTATGATATTTTTGCGTGGAACCCATCTGTTATGGACTGGAGAAGACGGAACACTTGGGCTATCGTCTGCTTCCCCTTGCAGAAGCCCTCCTGACTTGGACTGAGACTGTTGGTACTCTCCAGGTAAAAAGTCTCTTATTAACCATTCTCTCGGCACCCTTCCCAGACACGATGTTAAGGATATCGGACGGTAACCAGTCACTTGATCGAGTTTCTTCCCTTCTTTGGGAATAGGGAGATGGTTTGCGCTAAGCCAAACTCTCGGTAGGATTCCTGAGTGTTATCCAAGATATTTTTATGATTGACAATAGCTCTCTCCTAGCTATCTGGCCAAGGTTTATTAACATTTTGTTGAACATCTTGTCCGGACCTGGTGTCTTGGCGGTTTTGCATTTGTCGAAAGCAGTTTGCAACTCAGCCACAGTGTAAGATGGGGTAAAAATTTCCACATGCGTCCCCCACTGTTGGGCCACTTCTTCATAAGTCAGGAGACGGTTAAGATTCTGGCTATCTCTTGACTCTTTCTGCTTTCTATTAATCTTTGCGAAGTGCTTGTTCAAAACCTCAGCGCTTTTGGCATCTTTGGCAGCCGTGCCCATAGTCTATGGGATCTTTGGCAGCCGTGCCCATAGTCGATTGCAATAGACCTACATTACGGACCTTTCCCATGCTGAATAATTGGTCCACCAAATTCCAGACCTTTTTCCGTCTTTTAGGTTGAGTTTTCCGCATGTATCAACCCATTGTTTTGTGTGGCCCCATCGACCTCCTTACGAACCTTCGCTGTCAATCAGTTTTAAGCTGCGCGAGCTGCAGCGGTATTTAATTTCTCAGCTAAAGTTTTTTCGTTTTTCTTTTCGATAATGATGGTTACCGCGTTTCGAGAATAAGCTCTTCATTTATATATATGTATATATATATACATATATATATATATATATATATATATATAATTAAAACAACCCATACTCACGCAATAAAATATTTAAACGAATGGGAATAAATGTAAACATGTGTAAACAAAGCTTTGTAATTGAATTTTTGAGTTAAAGAATGAAATGATTTAAGTTTTATTTCAAGAAAAAGAAAGGCACACGGTTCACTGATACTTCGTCTGATTCATACCTCCTTAGCCATTTTCCACACATGGCACTGATATTTCGACTGACTCATACATCATTAGAAAATGTTCCATATTTTACACCGGCTCTAGCCACACGAAGATTAATGTGGTCATCAATATGTTCTCTTCCGGACTGTGTGCTTCCAAGATAAGAGAAGCTGTTCAGAGTTGTTATCCTATAGCACAAAACATTTCGTTCTAGAATCGGTCTCATTAACCTTCCAAGACATCAATTGCCTATGAATGTAGCGTAATGAAATGGTTCATGGACCATTGCCAACATGGTTAAAATTTAAATTTATCATGCACCGTTCTCTTCTCCCCCAGGTGATCATTTGTATTACAGTTTTCATAGCCCACCGACCAGCAGCCAAGATAAGTCAACCCAGCCTCCTTGAGAAGTATGTGGAGCTCTCTTGTGACATGACCATCCCCGGCCTAGCCTCGTTCCTGGGATACACCCTCTTCCTGTTGGCAGTGTGCTCCGTTTTCGCTTTCAAGACGCGCAGACTGCCGGAGAACTTCAACGAGTCTCTCTTCATCTCCATGTGCGTGTCGACCACCTTGATCATCTGGCTGTCCTTCATGGCCACGTACTTCACAGCGTCGCGTGACTACGTCAAAGTCCTCCTGCTGTCCATGACCTTGCTGCTCAACCATTCAGTGGCCATCGTCTTATTGTTTATACCGAAAATCTACGCAGTGCTGGTGGTTGATCCGATGAAGATCTACATCTGCTCCCCAAGTATTGTCTCCGCCTATGCCAACAGAAGGTCGACGTCTGCTCATTTGTTTCCCTCGGATCAACAAGGGGCACCGACATCTTTTCAAATTATGGCCAAAAAACGACAATCACGCAGTGAATCCATGATTACCGGACTACCCAGGAGGAAATCACCAAGAAGACAATCAGAATTTGGAAATCCAAGGGGACAATCACCGAAAAGATCAACCGAGAACGGAACCACACGTAGACAGTCGGCGAAGAGGCAATCGGACCATTCATCACCAAGGACGCCATCGCACAAGAGGCAGTCAGTCGTGTTTCCATAAGAGAAAGCCGAAGGAAAAAAAAAGGTTAACAACAGACTCTTAGTGCATAGACATTGTGAGTATGTTTGGACACTGTCAAGAACAGACTCGTAGTGCAGATACATTATGTGTATGTTTGGACACTGTCAAGAACAGACTCTTAGTGCAGGTACATTATGTGTATGTTTGGACACTGTCAAGAACAGACTCTTAGTGCAGATACATTATGTGTATGTTTGGACACTGTCAAGAACAGATTCTTAGTGCAGATACATTATGTGTATGTTTGGACACTGTCAAGAACAGACTCTTAGTGCAGACACATTATGTGTATGTTTGGACACTGTCAAGAACAGACTCTTAGTGCATAGACAGTGTGTGTGTATGTTTGGACACTGCCAACAACAGACTCTTAGTGCATAGACATTATGTGTATGTTTGGACACTGTCAAGAACAGACTCTTAGTGCATAGACATTGTGTGTATGTTTGGACACTGTCAAGAACAGACTTTTAGTGCAGAGACATTGTGTTTATGTTTGGACACTGTCAACAACAGACTCTTAGTGCATAGACATTATGTGTATGATAGGACACTGTTAACAGTTTACATGTAGCTTTGATTTGTTCGAAAACCCGAATGGGGGCCGTCCATAAATAGTGTCATACAAAATAGGAGTTTGGGAGGGTTGGATCAAGTTTGACGTAAACAATTCTTTTTTTCTTGATCTATGCGTATATATAAATCATAAATAGGCCTACAAAATTTGTTATATTAAAAAATTTAATGGTTATTATAAATTTTCAAAATAATTTTTAATGGTCAGAAAAGCTTTGATTATGCCTTATTGGGATCAAGACATTACCATCTGCTCCTTAAACGAAGAAAGACGACTAATTATGTTGCTGTCAAGAAGACAGAACGGGGGGGGGGGGGGGTTGAAATAATTGCAAAACAAAGAAACTGCTGATATTTTAAGGGCTGATTGGTTAGACTGGACACAATGGTTACACAGAGACGGATGGTGTTGGAGTGGACACAATGGTTAGACTAGACACAATGGTTAGACTAGACACAATGGTTAGACTAGACACAATGGTTAGACTAGACACAATGGTTAGACTAGATACAATGGTTAGACTAGACACGGACGGTGTTAGACTTAGAGACCGACCGAAATTGATTTTCTAATTTTAGTAACCTCAAAGCCGAAACTAGACCGAAAGTTAAAAATGACTTTCGGCCGAAACCGAAGCCTAAACCAAACGTTTAAAGTGACTTTCAATCGAAACCGAAACGAAAAGCTTAAATTGACTTTCGGTCGAAATCGAAGCCGAAACCAAAATATTTATATATTTTAAAATTCGTTTATGAATAAATTCTACATACATCGATGAGTGAAAGAATCATTATGAGCATTCTTTTTATAAAAAATAAGATCATCGTGAATATGAACAAATAAACATCGAATGAATACTTGGGTTTTACCATTTTGATTTAAAAGTAATTTAATTTTTATAACAGTTTTTTTTTTAAAAAGTAGTATGGTTAGAGAAAATTAGGACCGGAGGGGGAGGAAGCGTGGCAAAATTCATGAAAAATAGACCCTTGAGTGCCCTTTGCTTTTATACTATAATTACATGTACAATCTAGAACATATGCCTGATACTACCTAAAATAATTATTTTGGACCTAACAGAGTCAATATTCACCGAAATATCATTTATTAAGGCTATAAAAATATCACCCTAATGTTTCGTGGTTATCGGCATTCTAATGCTTTGCGTTTTCATACATAGCTCGCAAGATATCTCTGTATTAATATTTAGTCTAGTCCTAACACACTTATCTTTCCGTGCTAGCGACGTCATTATTTCGTTGGACGATCAACCTTCGTCATCCCCATTGGTGGGGGAATATTTTTGTAACCGGGTCTGTGAAAAGTTTTGTTCTGACGGGTCTCGACTCTCCTCGACCCGCAAAAGACATGTAAATTGTCACCAAAATCATAAAAGTAAACAGCCCCCCCCCCTTTCAAAGTGACCCTAAACCTCACAGTGACTCTAGACCCCAACCCAGCCCCGCCTTGAGGGTCATTCTTCCATGAGAGGAAGGTAAAGAAAGCTTTAACACAGATTCCAGTGAAGAGCTCTCCGTGACGAGCTGACTGGTCCAACAATCAATTACAAAGGAATGTTTAAGCCGGAGTTTGGAAACCGGTTTGTGGCGAGACGATTCTAGGTGTGCCGCGGCAAAAAAAACAAAAAACACTGATCCAAGGGGAGGAAAAACTCATGAAAAAGACTTGAATTTGTTGAAAGAAAAGAGAGAATGCCTTGCTCATTAACAACTTGTCAAAAGTTTGAAGTCAAATAGCACTGCATAGCGATAGGTTTAAATTTGGCGGGGACAAAGTCAACACTTCAATTTTTTTAAAATAATCTTTTTTTAAGCAACGCGTGAAATAGGTCTCAGTGGCTTTGGCCTTTGATCACGAGATTTTCATGACTGTTCAGTGTATTTCTTTGACCAGTGGTTGATTGATGGCTACTTTAACATTATTTACACTAACGAGGTTGCATTTGTTCACTATATATAAAAACAAACTTGGCACAAACTAAGCTCCGCCCACCCTGTCAAGGCAGAGGTTACCGAAGATAAGTCACGTGCAGGGTTTATTTCAGCTATATTTCGGGGGGGGGGGGGGGGGGAGCCAAACGCCCCCCCCCCCCCTAAAAAAAAAAAGTCCAAAAAATAAACCAATGGCACTGCCCCCCCCCCCCCCGAAATATTTGAAGTGCCCCCCAGGGGGAAAATTTCTGAAATAATCACTGGTCATGTGACTTAATCGAATGGTCAATCACGTGCTTATGGTGCAACATTAACTAATAAATGTCATCATAAGTGCTCCCTGCTTTTATTTGTATCGAAAGAATAATTTCATTTTGTTTTTTTATTGTAAATATTTCTTTGTGTTAAATCAGGACATATTTATACAGAGTTTTTTTTAAACATTAATTTTAGAATTTGTTGTTGTCAGTCGGGAGTCGTCCATGACCACTTAAATCATCAGGTTTGAGCTAGTTCTGTCTGTGGGTGCGCACAGTTTTATTATTTTATAATTACACCTCTACACATTGGCACAACCAGGTGTGTTAAAAGAAAATCACGAAGAAAATGTATAAAAGAAGTTTTGTAGCCTTTTTTTCCTTATATTTTTGTTCTATTGATACACAACCTTAAAAAGTGTTTAAAAAAAAAAAAAAGATATTGTATGTTACATTTTATGTTACCTAATATAAGGGGAAACATATTTAAATGTTAGTGCTTGTCATCTCTAGTAAAGCAGTTATTTCCCTTTTATGTTTAAGTGTGGTGTGGTGTGCCGCGGAAATCTGGGAAGGCTCTAGGTTTGCCTCAAAATCCTCTGGGAATGGTCTAAGTGTGCCCTGGAATCTCGTAAGGGTCTAGGTGTGCCGCGGAAATCTGGGAAGGGTCCAGGTGTGCCGCGGAAATATGAGAAAAGGTTCAGTGTGCCAAAAAGGGAAAAAAAAATACGGTGCACTGTTCTAAACAACGAAAAAAAAATACCCCCCCCCTTTCCCTTTTTCAAAACATATTTTCATGACATTCCTCACCATTACCAAGACTGTATTATTGCCATGTTTGGGATTAGTTGACTCGTTTCAGGTGTTCCCATTTATATTTATCTATTTAGTTACTTCATTTAGGAAGAAGTTTCAGAAATGCGTTTCTTCCAAAGTAGTAACTATTGAATTGTAAATATTGTTTGAACTGAATTACATATAAGGATATTTTTTCCCTTCAAATCAACAAGTTAATTTTGTGGAAAGTATAATTATTGTTACTCTTAAACATCATTGTAAAATTGCATTAATGAATGTTTTAAATCGTATCTTAATGTGTCATTTTTTTCAAGAGGTTTTAAACAAACAGGACGTTAATTTTGAGGATTTAATTAATAGTTCAGTTCTCAGACATCGTTGTGAATTTACTTTAATGAATTTTTTAAACTGGTTTTCAATGTTCACTATTTTCCATTTATAGAGGCAGGGGTGGACTGGAGAGTTCAAGCGGCCCGGGAAAAAATCAAAGCGGCCCGGGAAAAAATCAAAAAGCGGCCCTATCTTCATGACTTTTATTTTTATTATATCACCGGTCCTAGCGGCCCATCGGGAATCTTCCCGGTGTCCCGGGTGGCCCAGTCCATCCCTGTGTAGAGGTGGTCAACCTATTCGTTTCCATTAGTTATTTGTCACAATCTGTTGGATTAAATACAGACTTTGTTAGAAGATTTTTTAAAGAAACTTTGTTGCTCGTTCTGCTGAAAGAATTAAAGATCTGTTACAATGGAAATGGCTTAAAGCTTGTCAAAATGTTTGAGATTTTTCTTTGTCACTGTTCAACTTATTGACTTCAAATACGCGTTGATTGTTGATATAGGTGAAATACTTAAACTTAAATAAATAGAACAAATAAAAAGAAGTATTTAGGAAATTACATTTCAATTTCTATAATTTAACAAAAGGGGTGGAGGATTATGGGCCACCATTTTAACATTTTACACTTAAAAGAAGCATGAAATATTTTAAAACATATATTTTGGTAAACAATTCAAGATAAGACATGATATAAATAGAAATGTTTTTAGGGGTCTCCATTAATTACGTTGACAATTTTAAAGCAATCTTTGACCCCCTGCCCCCTGTCAACAACTGTCAAACTTTCAATGACTCCCCTATTTTATTATGTCAACATTTTCTACCCCACCCCCCTCACCAAAAAAAAAAAAGAAAAAAAAAGGAATTATATTATAAATAAATTGATAAATACATTTTACTTTGCGCTTTTTTTAGGGTGCTCAATTAATTCCTTTGACAATTTTAAAGCAATCTTTGCCCCCCTCCCCCCTGTCAACAACTGTCAAACTTTCAATGACTCCCCTATTTTATTATGTCAACATTTTCTACCCCACCCCCCTCACCAAAAAAAAAAAAAGAAAAAAAAAGGAATTATATTATAAATAAATTGATAAATACATTTTACTTTGCGCTAATCTATTTTAATGATACAAAATTGTAGGGAAAAAAACCTTCATAACATCTTAGCTTATTAATAAACAAGTTAAAAAGTTTTTGCAATTTTATAATGCAGAAACAATTGAAAGGTTGGTAAAGAATAAATATCATTGTTTGTGGTATAAATATGATTATTGTCAGTAAAGCTGACAATTAAAGTATAGATTCTAGCTGCTATCATCTTTCCAAGGAGTAGCCAGGTTTGCTCTATCGGCACAATGGGGATCAGGGACATCATTTGTGTAGTGCAGGGGGCATTTCCCCCAACCCCCTAATTTGCAGGTTTTATTTAAACTGCTTTTTACTGTGGCGCCTCCAATAATAAAAAAATTTAACAAGCCAACCAAGTTTTGGTGTCCCCCCCTTGCCCCCCTGAATAAAACATGGGATGACGCCTCTGATGGGCATAGTCTATGGCAGCTGATTTATTATTTTCATCTTGCGGAACTGATATACCAGGTACAACAGAAAAGTCAACATCATCCACATATAACCCTTCAGCACTTAAGTTAGAAGCCTTGTCGGTGTGAGCAATAATTGCCATAACCTCTCTCTCTCTCTCGTTCTCTCTCTCTCTCTCGTTCTCTCTCTCTCTCTCGTTCTCTCTCTCTCTCTCTCGTTCTCTCTCTCTCTCTCTCTTTCTCCTTGCAGCTACTCGCATTGGTCGAATCCTTTTTTTTTTTTTTTGCTGAGGAGCAGGTGCTAATTACTTATGCCCAAGAGGGCATTGTCGGTGCAAATGAACATGCTTTTTCAAAATGACTTGTGATGCAGAATAGATGTTACAGATTTTGCAAATCCGTTCAAGCAGCGATGTTACTATTGTTACTCACTTTACCTTCAACTATTTCTCAAAATATCATCAACAAATGTCGTATGATAAAGAAGGTGAGATCCATCCACAATTTTAAATAGTTTTTTTTTAAAAAGCGAAGCTAAGTTTTTTTTTGGCGATATTTATGACTAGCTTTCTTGATACATTTATATCATCTGTGTTTGATGAGAAATGATGAATTCCTACACAAACTGGTCATGATGAAGTTCAGTGGCTCAGAGGCGCCACTAGGGGTGTGTGTCACTAGGTGCGGTGAACTCTTGATGTAACCCCCCTCCCCCTCCAGAACTCCCCACCCTGACCTGCACCATGTACCGGGTACTTCTTAAACAGATCATATACAGCAACTTATGGTATTGTTAGTGCATAAGCTCCCAAAGAGATACTTTTATTGTTGTTTATACATTAGCTCCCTTAGAGTATTGTATGTACATTGGCTACCAAAGATCCACTTAAAGCAATATTGTTTGTACATTGGCTACCAAAGAGCCACTTATAGTAATATTGTTTGTACATGGGCTACCAAAGAGCCACTTATAGTATTGATTGTAGATTTGCTACCAAAGAGTCACTTATAGTATTTTATTTTACATTGGCTACTAAAGAAACAAAAGCCTTCAAAAAAAAACATTGGGTAACAGAGTTTAAAAAAGAAAAAAAAAAAAAAAACACTTTTTTTTTTCCAATCAGTAACTTAAGAGTTAAAAAGTTTCTACTCTACTATCTAAAGATACAAACATGTCAACCACTTTATCAAATCATATTAACAATCTTCAACTTATCTCTTTCCATTGAGACTATCACAAACTAGAAATACTGAACTGTTTCATAGTAGATCCAGTGCCGAAGGAAGGGAGGGGGGTTCGTTACAATTATGGCGCCATTTTCGGCCAACTGCAGATATTTTTAGTGTGTGGGGTCGTTAAAATCTTGTGCCCGCCACGGGTGGCGCAATCCCGAGCCAAGCCAAAGGATAAACCACAAGTATTTCTTTATGAGTTACAGTTTTGAGACGCCACTCTCACAGGAAGCCCCCAGACATACATGACGTGCTACTTGACTTCAGTCTTTACGAGAGGATGAGGAGACACTCCAATACTTTTCTGGTGGCACACTGCTCTGGTGGCACACTGCTCTGGTGGCACTCTGTTGTGTTTGAAATCTACTCTGATTGCTTACTACTCTGTCTGATCGCAGCCTGTTCTGGTGGCACCTTGTTTGTTCTCTTTGCAACGTACTCTGATGGGATTGGCGCCTGTTGTTGTGGCACCCTACTCTAATTGCGCCTGGTGGTACCTTGCTCTGTAAGCAACCTGCTCTGGTGTCACCCCGCTCTGGTGACACCCTGCTCTAGTGACTCCCACGCTCTTGTTGCAACAACGGCTTGTTGAACCGTTTTTTATGACATCCTAAATAATTTTTTTTTAAAATTTAAAATTAGAAAAAGGGTTTAGAAGCCTAATTTCATAAATTTTTACTTTTGTTATTGTTATTTTGGCTTTTGTTACTTTTTTTGCAATTAATACGTTTATTTATATTTTTTATTTGTAAAGCCATTTTTGCAATTGCTACTTTTGTCATTGGTATTTTTTGTAAATGTTACTTGGGTACTTATTACTTTTGCACGTGTTACTTTTATAATTTTACCTTTGTAATTTTTATTTTCACAATTGTAACTTTTGTAAATTGTTACTTTTGTAATTTTTACTTTTGTAATTATTACTTTTGTTATTGTTATTTTTGCAATTGTTACTTTTGCACTTATATTTGTTTATATTTGTTACATATTTAAGTTTATTTTAATTACTGTGAAAAGTTTATACCTAAATATTATTACCAGGAATCTTAGTAAGATGGTAATGTCTGCATGACTGTGCAAAGCGGATTATTACTTAAAAGTTCAATTTTCCCATGACGCCTCTGTGATAGGAAAGGGAAGGAAAAAGAAAATTAAACGATTTGTTGAAGAAATAATTTTATACATTGAACGAAATCAATTTTTTTTCCTAAGTTCATCAACTGCTTTAATTTTGCGTTAAAAAATGACCCGGTTTCACAAGAACTTAAAAAAAAATAGTTATAATTTATAAATAGTGAAGCTAACTTAATGAAATAACATAGCTTAACCAATTGTTCCTAACACAAATGGCGATCTGCCATTTTCTAATAAAGATCATTGGTTTTTATTTTCATCACGTTTTTATTTAACATCAGTGTATAATGAATAAGGGCATCAGTGATTGCATTGAAAGCTAAGGGCATCAGTGATAGCACCGAAAGCTAAGGAAATCAGTGATAGAACTGTAATCTAAGAACATCAGTGATAGCAATGTTAGCTAAGAACAAAACTGATGGCACTGTAAGCTAAGGACATCAGTGATAGCAATGTGAGCTAAGGACATAAGTGATAGCAATGTAAGCTAAGGGCATCAGTGATATCAATGTCAGCTACGGACATCAGTGATAGAAATGTAAGCTAAGGATATCAGTGATAGAAATGTAAGCTAAGGATATCAGTGATAGCAATGTAAGCTAAGGACATCAGTGATAGCAATGTAAGCTAAGGACATCAGTGATAACACTCTTAGATTAGGACATCAGTGAGATCAATGTCAGCTACGGACTGTTCGCAGATGACACAGCGGTGTATAGGACGATCGCCAACAGATCTGACCAGGATAAGCTACAACAGGATCTCAATCGGTTAGCTGAGTGGGAGATGAGCTGGGACATGGAATTTAACCCTGCCAAGTGCCAGACACTATCAGTCTCTAGAAGTTGTACTCCTTTATACTACTGCATATACTTGAGACAGTTTCCTCAGTAAAGTGCCTGGGTGTTACCATTCAAAGAGAGGTCCGCTGGGACAAGCATATTATCAATGTATGTAACCAAGCAAACAAGACCCTGTGGTTCTTAAAGCATAACCTGAAGATTGGCAACTCCTGTGTAAAAGAAAGAGCATATAAAGCCTTTGTCAGTCCGATTTTAGATTATGCATCTTCCGTCAGGGACCCATTTACCCAGAAGACATTGACAGGTTGGAGGCGGTCAAGCGACGGGCGGCTCACTTTGTCCTAAACCGCTACAGGAATACCTCTAGTGTTGGTAGTATGCTGGAAACACTAGGCTGGTCACCATTGGAGGAACGACGACGACAATCCAGGCTCTCCATGATGTACAAAATAAATAATGGGCTGGTCCACTGTTCCAGTATTAAACAGAAACTCGTCTCTCTCCCCATAGACAGCGACGAGGCCATGACAGGCAATTCCGGCTCATACCATTAAGAAGCCAGTATAGGAATTGCTAATTCCTGCCCAAGACAATAACGGACTGGAACAAGCTTTCAAAAGAAACAGTTGAGGCGACAACACTAGACACATTTGCGTCTATTGCCTCAAGCCTTCCAACCCCCATTGCATGATTCCTTCACAAAGTAGCACTTGTAATCATTGAAATATCCTCATCAGCACGAGGCACAGAAACATTGCAAATCCCATCTACATGCGTAGGAGCCAAAATGATAAATAAATTGATCGTGGGCCCTTAATATACAGAAGAAGAAGAAGATCAGTAATAGCAATGTAAGCTAAGAACATCAGTGATATCAATGTAAGCTAAGGACATCAGTGATAGCAATATAAGCTAAGGACATCACTGACATTACTATAGCCAAGGATATCAGTGATAGTACTGTAGCTAAGGACATCAATGATAGCACTGTAAGCTAAGGACATAATTAATAGCAATGTATTTAAGTATATTAGCGATAGTACTGTAGATAAGGACAACAAGTAGCTTCCCAAAAAATGTCCCTGTGGATTTTCCCAGATAGTGTGATACAAATATTTGGGCAATTGTGAATGAGAGTACAAAAATGAATTTTAAGCTTTCAAACACTTTCTGGAGGATAACATCGAATTACACGTGTCTCTGTTAGTGTCAGAGCAGTTCGCTTCATGAAGTTAGCAAACAGCAGACCGGTTGATTAAATTTTTCTAATTTTGAGGTTGAAAACCACTTCATTAAAGTATTTTGCAAAGAGAACAGGGTGGTACCATAACAAGTTGTCACAGACAGAGAAGTGAGCAATCAGAGTAGATTTCAAACAGAACAGAGTGAACCAGAAAAGGGTACCACCGGAACAGGCAATGAGCAGTCAGAGTAGATTTCAAACAGAGCAGAGTGCCACCAGAACACGGTGTCCAGAGAAAGTATTAGAATGTCTCTCAATCATTGTGTAAGGATTTGGTTAGGTATCAAGATATGTAAGTGATCGTTATCATATCATGTCTTATCGTGAATTGTTTACCAAAACATCTATTTTAAAATATCTCATGTTTATTTCGTGTGTAAAATGTTAAAATGATTCCCATTTATTCCCCAAATGTTAAAATGATGGCCCATTATTGCCCAAAAAATTAAAAGGATGGCCCATTAATATCGGAGAAAATGTTACAATTATGGCCCATTTTTGCCCAACTGTTAAATGGTGACCCATTGTAATTCCCCAAATGTTAAAATGATGGTCAATTTTTGTCGCCAAAATGTTACAATGATGGTCCATTATTATCTCTCAAATGTTAAAAAAATGGCCCATTATTATCGCCCAAATGTTAAAATGATGACACATTATAATTCCAAAAATGTTAAAATGATGGCCCATTATTATCTCCCAAATGTTAAACAGGTGGCCCATTATTGCCCAAATGTTAAAATGATGACCCATTTTTTCGCCCAAATGTTAATATGATGGCCCATTATTATCTCCAAAATTTTAAAATGATGAACATTTATTATTCCCCAAATGATAAAAGGATGGCCCATTATTATCGCCCAAATGCTAAAATAATGGCCCATTATTATGCCCAAATTTTTAAATGATGGTCCATTATTATCTCCCAAATGTTAAAATGATGAACATTTATAATTCCCCAAATTTTAAAATGGGGACTCATTATTATCGCACAAATATTAAAATAATGGCCCATTATTATCGGCCAAATGTTAAAATGATGGCCCATTATTATTGCCCAAATGTTAAAATGGTGACCCATTTTTATAGCCCAAATATTAAATGATTGCCCATTATGCACCAGTTTTTAACATGAAGACCCATTTTTCCCCAAATGTTAAAATGATGGCCCATTATTGTATCCCAAATGTTAAAATCTTGACCCATTATTATTGCCCAAATGTTACAATGTTGACCCAATATTATTCCCAAATGTTAAAATGATGGCCCTTTATTATCACCCATATGTTAAAATGGTAACCAATTATTATCGCCCAAATTTTAAAATGGTGGCCCATTATTCCCCAAATGTTAAAATGATGGCCCATTATTATCGCCCAAATGTTAAAATGATGACCCATTATTATCGGCAAAATGTTAAAATGATGGCCCATTATTACCGCCCAAATGTTAAAATGATGACCCATTTTTTCGCCCAAATGTTAATATGATGACCCATTAGTCCCAAATGTTAAAATGATGACCCATTATTATCGACCAAATGTTAAAATCATGGCCCATTATTATCGCCCAAATGTTAAAATGGTGACCCAATATTATTCCCAAAATGTTAAAATGATGGCCCTTTATTATCGCCAAAATGTTAAAATGAAGACCCTTTATTATCGCCCAAATGTTAAAATGATGGCCCATTATTATCGCCCAACTGTTAAAATGATTGGCCATTATTATCGCCCAAATGTTAAAATGATTGCCCAATATTATCGCCCAAATTTTAAAATGATGGCTCATTATTATCGCCCAAATGTTAAAATCATGACACATTATAATTCCCAAAAATGTTAAAATGATGGCCCATTATTATCTCCCAAATGTTAAACAGGTGGGCCATTATTGCCCAAATGTTAAAATGGTGAACCATAATTATCTCCGAAATTTTAAAATGATGGCCCATTATTATCTCCAAAATTTTAAAATGATGAACATTTATTATTCCCCTAATTTTAAAATGGTGACCCATTATTATCGCCCAAATGTTGAAATGATGGCCCATTTTTATCGCCCAAATGTTAAAATGACGGCCCATTATTATCGCCCAAATGTTAAAAGGATGGCCCATTATTATCGCCCAAATGCTAAAATACTGGCCAATTATTATGCCCAAATGTTAAAATGATGGCCCATTATTATCTCCCAAATGTTAAAATGATGAACATTTATTATTCCCCAAATTTTAAAATGGTGACTCTTTATTATCGCACAAATATTAAAATAATGGCCCATTATTATCGGCTAAATGTTAAAATGATGGCCCATTATTATTGCCCAAATGTTAAAATGGTGACCCATTTTTATAGCCCAAATATTAAAATGAGTGCCCATTATGCACCAGTTGTTAACATGAAGACCCATTATTCCCCAAATGTTAAAATGATGGCCCATTATTGTATCCCAAATGTTAAAATCGTGACCCATCATTATTGCCCAAATGTTACAATGGTGACCTAATATTATTCCCAAATGTTAAAATGATGGCCCATTATTATTGCCCAAATGTTAAAATGGTGACCCATTTTTATAGCCCAAATATTAAAATGATTGCCCATTATGCACCAGTTTTTAACATGAAGACCCATTATTCCCCAATTGTTAAAATGATGGCCCATTATTGTATCCCAAATGTTAAAATCTTGACCCATTATTATTGCCCAAATGTTACAATGTTGACCCAATATTATTCCCAAATGTTAAAATGATGGCCCTTTATTATCGCCCATATGTTAAAATGGTAACCAATTATTATCGCCCAAATTTTAAAATGGTGGCCCATTATTCCCCAAATGTTAAAATGATGGCCCATTATTATCACCCAAATGTTAAAATGATGACCCATTATTATCGGCAAAATGTTAAAATGATGGCCCATTATTACCACCCAAATGTTAAAATGATGACCCATTTTTTCGCCCAAATGTTAATATGATGACCCATTAGTCCCAAATGTTAAAATGATGACCCATTATTATCGACCAAATGTTAAAATCATGGCCCATTATTATCGCCCAAATGTTAAAATGGTGACCCAATATTATTCCCAAAATGCTAAAATGATGGCCCTTTATTATCGCCCAAATGTTAAAATGAAGACCCTTTATTATCGCCCAAATGTTAAAATGATGGCCCATTATTATCGCCCAACTGTTAAAATGATTGCCCATTATTATCGCCCAAATATTAAAATGATTGCCCAATATTATCGCCCAAATTTTAAAATGATGGCTCATTATTATCGCCCAAATGTTAAAATGATGACACATTATAATTCCCAAAAATGTTAAAATGATGGCCCATTATTATCTCCCAAATGTTAAACAGGTGGCCCATTATTGCCCAAATGTGAAAATGGTGAACCATAATTATCTCCGAAATTTTAAAATGATGGCCCATTATTATCTCCAAAATTTTAAAATGATGAACATTTATTATTCCCCTAATTTTAAAATGGTGACCCATTATTATCGCCCAAATGTTGAAATGATGGCCCATTTTTATCGCCCAAATGTTAAAATGACGGCCCATTATTATCGCCCAAATGTTAAAAGGATGGCCCATTATTATCGCCCAAATGCTAAAATACTGGCCAATTATTATGCCCAAATGTTAAAATGATGGCCCATTATTATC
>CAXITT010000511.1:0-14213 GCA_964033795.1 Lymnaea stagnalis | reverse complement strand
TGTTAAAATGATGACACATTATAATTCCCAAAAATGTTAAAATGATGGCCCATTATTATCTCCCAAATGTTAAACAGGTGGCCCATTATTGCCCAAATGTGAAAATGGTGAACCATAATTATCTCCGAAATTTTAAAATGATGGCCCATTATTATCTCCAAAATTTTAAAATGATGAACATTTATTATTCCCCTAATTTTAAAATGGTGACCCATTATTATCGCCCAAATGTTGAAATGATGGCCCATTTTTATCGCCCAAATGTTAAAATGACGGCCCATTATTATCGCCCAAATGTTAAAAGGATGGCCCATTATTATCGCCCAAATGCTAAAATACTGGCCAATTATTATGCCCAAATGTTAAAATGATGGCCCATTATTATCTCCTAAATGTTAAAATGATGAACATTTATAATTCCCCAAATTTTAAAATGGTGACTCATTATTATCGCACAAATATTAAAATAATGGCCCATTATTATCGGCCAAATGTTAAAATGATGGCCCATTATTATTGCCCAAATGTTAAAATGGTGACCCATTTTTATAGCCCAAATATTAAAATGATTGCCCATTATGCACCAGTTTTTAACATGAAGACCCATTATTCCCCAAATGTTTAAATGATGGCCCATTATTGTATCCCAAATGTTAAAATCGTGACCCATTATTATTGCCCAAATGTTACAATGGTGACCCAATATTATTCCCAAATGTTAAAATGATGGCCCTTTATTATCGCCCAAATGTTAAAATGGTAACCAATTATTATCACCCAAATTTTAAAATGGTGGCCCATTATTCCCCAAATTTTAAAATGGTGGCCCATTATTCCCCAAATGTTAAAATGATGACCCATTATTATCGCTAAAATGTTAAAATGATTGCCCATTATTATCTCCCAAATGTTAAAATGATGACCCATTTTTTCGCCCAAATGTTAATATGATGACCCATTAGTCCCAAATGTTAAAATGATGACCCATTATTATCGACCAAATGTTAAAATCATGGCCCATTATTATCGCCCAAATGTTAAAATGGTGACCCAATATTATTCCCAAAATATTAAAATGATTGCCCTTTATTATCGCCCAAATGTTAAAATGAAGACCCTTTATTATCGCCCAAATGATAAAATGATGGCCCATTATTATCGCCCAAATGTTTTAATGATTGCCCATTAATATCGCCCAAATGTTAAAATGATTGCCCAATATTATCGCCCAAATTTTAAAATGATGGCTCATTATTATCGCCCAAGTGTTAAAATGATGACACATTATAATTCCCAAAAATGTTAAAATGATGGCCCATTATTATCTCCCAAATGTTAAACAGGTGGCCCATTATTGCCCAAATGTGAAAATGGTGAACCATAATTATCTCCGAAATTTTAAAATGATGGCCCATTATTATCTCCAAAATTTTAAAATGATGAACATTTATTATTCCCCTAATTTTAAAATGGTGACCCATTATTATCGCCCAAATGTTGAAATGATGGCCCATTTTTATCGCCCAAATGTTAAAATGACGGCCCATTATTATCGCCCAAATGTTAAAATGGTGACCCAATATTATTCCCAAAATATTAAAATGATTGCCCTTTATTATCGCCCAAATGTTAAAATGAAGACCCTTTATTATCGCCCAAATGATAAAATGATGGCCCATTATTATCGCCCAAATGTTTTAATGATTGCCCATTAATATCGCCCAAATGTTAAAATGATTGCCCAATATTATCGCCCAAATTTTAAAATGATGGCTCATTATTATCGCCCAAGTGTTAAAATGATGACACATTATAATTCCCAAAAATGTTAAAATGATGGCCCATTATTATCTCCCAAATGTTAAACAGGTGGCCCATTATTGCTCAAATGTTAAAATGGTGAACCATAATTATCGCCCAAATGTTAAAATGGTGACCCAATATTATTCCCCAAATGTTAAAATGATGACCCATTATTATCGCCCAAATGTTAAAATGATTGCCCAATATTATCGCCCAAATTTTAAAATGATGGCTCATTATTATCGCCCAAATGTTAAAAATGATGACCCATTACTATCGCCCAAATGTTCAAATGGTGACCCATTATTTCCCAAATATGAAAATGGTTATCCATTACTATCTCCCGAATGTTAAAATGGTGGACCATTATTATTGCCCAAATGTTAAAAAGGTGGCCCATTATTATTGCCCAAATGTTAAAATGGTGGCCCATTATTATCGCCCAAATATTAAAATGGTGACCCAATATTATTCCCCAAATGTTAAAATGATGACCCATTATTCCCCAAATGTTAAAATGGTGACCCATTTTTCCCCAAATTTTAAAATGGTGACCCATTATTATCGCCAAAATGTTAAAATGATGGCCCATTATTATCGCCCAAATGTTAAAATGATGGCCCAATTGTTAAAATGATGGCCAATTACTATCGCCCAAATTTTAAAATGGTGACCCATTATCCCCCCCCCCCCCCCCCCCCCGCCCCGCCCGACCCGGCCCTTATTATATGATTTACACTGGAAGCTCCTAAATACTTTTTAAAAAAAATTCTGTTTATATTAGTACTTTTAGATGTCTCAAAGGAAAATGGAGAAAAGAAAAAGCTCTTACATTTTGACAAGCTGAAAACCATTTCAATTGTAACAGATCTTTATTAAATTCACCAGAACGAGCATCAAGGATTCTAAAAAAAAAATCTTTGAACAATGTATTTAATCCTAAATATTGTGCAAAATTAGTTATGGACAATATGTTGACAACCTCTTTAAATTGAAAAAAAAAAGAACTTTAAAAAACAGTTTAAAACATACAAATTCACAGGAATATCTAAGAGTAAGGGTAGAAATAATCATTAATTCCTCAAAATCAACTTTACTGATTTAAGAAGGGAAAAAAGTATCATTAGATAATTTTTTTTTTGAAACAATACGCGACGCAATTCTATTTACTTTGGAAGAAACGCATTTCTGAGACCTCTTCCTAAAAGAATTCACTAAATAGAGAAATATAAATGGGAACACCTGAAACGAGTCAACTACTTCCAAACATGGCAATAATACAGTCTTGGTAATGGTGAGGAATGTCATGAAAATATGTTTTGAAAAAAAAGGGGGGGGGGCTAGGGGGTATACATTATTTCTTTGTTTAGAACAGTGCACCGCAACATTTTTTTCGTCACGCACATCTAGACCCTTCCTAGATTTCAGCGGCACACATGAAAGGGAAATAATTGGTTGACTGTTGTTTACAAGTACCAACTCCTTAAATACGTTATTTCCCTTAGAGACCTGGAAATGACACGAGCCATCAGATCTTTTTTTATACAAAGTAATAGAACATAAAATAGATTTTTACTTTTTTTAGCTGGTTTATCAATAGAACAGAAATATAAGGGAAATATTTTTAAAATCTTTCTTTACACTATTTTCGTGTCTCTTTTTAACACAACTTGTTTTATTCATTATTAAAGGAGTATATAATAAAAAAAATGCATAATAATTTAAAAGAAAACCTCTGTTTACATATATTTATATATATAAACTGATTTGACACCAATGCTAATCCTCATTCAAAAGGAAAACTGAGCTATTCTTTCGATACAAATAAAAGCATGAGGGTCTTATGATGACATTTCAGGTGTCAAGGTACCCTATTTATTACAATGGGGGAGGGAAGTGGAGGGATCAATATTATTTTTAAAAAATATGTTGCACGATAAACCCGTGTTTGACCGATTCGACAAATCAGATGAGATGTCTGTCTGGACAGCGACAAATCAGATGAGATGTCTGTCTGGACAGCGACAAACCAGATGAGATGTCTGTCTGGACAGCGACAAATCAGATGAGATGTCTGTCTGGACAGCGACAAATCAGATGAGATGTCTGTCTGGACAGCGACAAATCAGATGAGATGTCTGTCTGGACAGCGACAAATCAGATGAGATGTCTGTCTGGACAGCGACAAATCAGATGAGATGTCTGTCTTGACAGGATTTTTTTTTTGGGGGGGGGGGCGGGCTTAGTTTGTGCTGCGTTGGGTTTTATTCATCGGTGAAGAGCCGCAAACTCGGAACTGTAAATTATATTTCGAATAGCCATCAATCGGCACCTAATCAAAGCTATACACTTTACAGCCGTGATAAGTTAGCTTCACTGTGAGAGTCATGGTCACTATGAAGGTTAAGGTGACTGTGAGTGTTAGGGTCTCTGTGAGGGTTAGTGTCTCTGTGAGGACTACGGTTACTGTCAGTGTTAGGGTCACTGTGAAGGTTAGGGTCAGTGTGAGGGTTAGGGTCAATGTGAGTGTTAGGTTTACTGTAATCCTTAGGGTCGCTGTGAGTGTTAGGGTTACTATAAGGGTTAGGGTACCTGTGAGGTTAGGGTCAATGTTAAGGTTAGGTCAGTGTGATGGTAAGGGTCATTTTGAGTTTTTGTGTCACTGTCCAGATTAGGGTCACTATGAGTGTTGGGGTCAGTGTGAGTGTCAGGGTCACTGTAACTGTTGGGGGTCACTGTACTTGTTATGGTAAATGTGAGTGTTTGGGGAGCTCTTAGAGTTAGGGTCACTGTGAGAACGATGGTCACTTTGAATGTAGTTTCACTGTGAAGTTTAAGGTGACTGTGAAGTTTTGGATCACTGTGAGGGTTAGGGTTACTGGGCTAGGGTCACGTTGAGGGATAGGGTCCCTGTGAAGGTTAGGTTACTGTGAAGGTTAGAGTCACTGTGAGGTTAGGGTCAATGTGAAGGTTAGTGTCACTCTGCGTGTTAGTGTGACTAAAGATTAGGTTCACGGTGTATGTGAGGGTCAGTAGGAGTGTTAGGGTCGGTGTGAAGGTTAGGGTCACTGTGAAAGTTAGTGTCACTGTGAAACCTTCATAAACACATACTTAGAAAGAGGCTAAACATCAAATGGCCAAATACCATCACTAACAAAGATCTACTAGAAAGGACTTACCGCGTGCCCACAGATGAAGACATCATAAAGAGAAGGTGGAGGTGGATAGAGCATACTCTCCGAAAACCCCCCGATAGCACAACCAGACAATCTCTAACATGGAATCCACAGGGAAAAAAAGAAAGAGAGGAAGGCCAAAAAATACATGGAGACACTGCGAGCTAGAGGCAGACACACACAATATGGGAGTCACCTGGAAGCAACTGGAAAGGAAAGAACAAGACCGTGATGAATTGAAAATTCTTGTGTACAGCCTATGCCCCAGACTTTTAAGAAGACGATGAGTCTCTTATTGACAGTTTCCGATCATGCACACAATTTCTGTGCACTAAGTTCGTTATCAGTAAGGATTTCTGCTCAGCACACACGATCAACTGTTAGTCAACTTTCTATTGGAACGCACTATGTTGTAACACAAACTTAGGCTTTCAAATAAACATTTGCTAAACATTTGATGAACTGAGTATAACTAATTCGCTTTTCCTTTAGAAGTTCTTTTAAGGGAACACATCTGACAGCCTCTTTTGCGATAACCTCCTTGCCGTTGAGTTTTCCGATTGCCTTTTCACCGACACGGACTGTCTGCGTGCGATTCCGATATCGGATGGTCTTTTCGGTGATGGTCCCCTTGGAATTCCGAATTCTGATGGTCTTCTTGGCGACTGCACCCTTGGTAGTCCGGTAATTATCGATTCACTTCGGGATTGTCTTTTTTTGGCGAGAACCGACGTCCGGACCACTTGCTGATCAGCGGTAAACAAATTAGCAGACGTCGACCTTCTATTGGCATGGGCGGAGCCAATACTTGGTGAGCAGATGTAGATCTTCATCGGATCAACCACCAGCACTGCGTAGATTTTCGGTATAAACAATAAGACGATGGCCACCGAGTGGTTGAGCAGCAAGGTCATGGACAGCAGGAGGACTTTGACGTAGTCACGCGACGCTGTGAAGTACGTGGCCATGAAGGACAGCCAGATGATCAAGGTGGTCGACACGCACATGGAGATGAAGAGAGACTCGTTGAAGTTCTCCGGCAGTCTGCGCGTCTTGAAAGCGAAAACGGAGCACACTGCCAACAGGAAGAGGGTGTATCCCAGGAACGAGGCTAGGCCGGGGATGGTCATGTCACAAGAGAGCTCCACATACTTCTCAAGGAGGCTGGGTTGACTTATCTTGGCTGCTGGTCGGTGGGCTATGAAAACTATAACACAAATTATTACCTGATGGAGAAGAGAAAGATACATGCCAAGTTTAAATTTAGCAGTAGCTCATTCGGAATATAATGACCCTATCTGAAGTAGCTCACTCAAAATATGATGAACGTATTTGAAGGAGCTCATTAGAATATTATGTCCCTAACTGAAGTAGCTAACTCATAATTTTATGACACTATCTGAAGTAGCTAATTCTAATGTTATGACACAATCTGAGGTAGCGCATTCAAAATTTAATGGGTTACTATTAGTCATAAAGTTTTCGCCCTTAGGAAACTCTAGTTGATACTTGGAATAATAATTTCCCTTTAGAGGAATGTCGTCATATTAATATGTGTAAATACCGGTGCATAGATACATTGAGCGTACTTTTAAGTACTGAGGTATAATGTACGAACTGGTGTATTTATGTTTTGAGGTACACGTGCTGTTATGACTGGTCAATGGACTTGCAGGTACAACTTATAACTTTATAGACACGCAAGTTTATGGATTTAATACAATACCTGAATGGCAATCATGACATTGGCCAAGAAGAGCTGCGCCCGTGGACTTGTAAATTGCGGATGCAACTTATATTTAGCGGTGATATACATCCGATAGATTCTGAACGCTTTGACGATGAGCGGAGAATAGAGCCAAGCAAAACTCAGGCAGTACATGAAGTACAAGCATCCGCACGTCACGTCATTTGGCTTAGTCTGAAACACGATGACGCTGACGTATCCCAGCAATATCCCCATCATCTGGAGATAGCTCAGTTCCCAGCAGGAGGCTTTGATCACGCGGTGATCCCTGTGGACGGTGTAAAAGATGGCGATGGAGATCAGTATGATGATAGCGACGAGGGACAGGGCGATTTCCACCATAGGAATTGTTCCGTAGATGGAGGAGAATTCTATTGAAATGTGACGACATGTGGTCATATTGGTGGCCGGGTCGGGCCACGTGAACTCTAGGCACGTCTCGCAGCGGGTCCCTTCTTCGGTGATGCGCTCGTTGCTACGACACTGGCGACACTCCCAGCAGCACGGCACGTCTAGCTGTACTCGGTACTCACCCATCAGACACTGGTTGCTGCACACAGACAGGGGTTTCTTAGTATTTGCGTCCATTAAGGGGTTTAGAATAGGATCCCTCTCCAACAGATGGTCCCATGAAATATTCACACCGGTATACGTTAACTTCCGTGTAGCCGTGTCAAAGGTTCCAATGGCTTCTTCCACCATCATATCATCAATTGATGTGAGATTCTTCCAGTCTTTATACACAGTGGTTGCCAGCTTCATCTGACGAATCTCATAATTTCCTATCAAGTTTCCTTTAGCGTCAAACTGTATTTTCCCCTTTAACCCCTGGAACGATGTGTTGTAAAGGTATTTGATGAGGTGCTCCCCCTTTATACACGTTTTAATTTCCTCTTTGGTTGCGTTCGGACACAAATCTTCCATTAATCTCTGAGTCGCGTGAGCGAAAGTCAAAACACTATCCATGACGTGAGACGTGCTTTTCGAGTGCCTGAAGCCCTCAAAATAGGTCGGATCCTTATTAGCACAAGTCCCTTTATCAATCGAACAATTGCCGTGTAATTCCCAGTACTTTTTGAGCCAAGGATTTTTGCTGGAGCTCACGTTGATGTTATTGAAGTGCTTGGTGAACTCCACGACATCTTGTACGTAGTACATTAACATGAACATACCGATTAGCTCGTCAAAATATGCTCTTTCGCTAACTAATTTCTCACTGAGTCCGTCACTTCCGATCCATATGAAGTGCCCCCGAGAGCCTAAACTTGTTGACGCCTTAAGTACGTCCATGGCAAATTCCACGGTCAGGAACAGGATGACCACCCGTGCCCGAGGATATTCCAGTAATTCTCTGACCACCTCAACTGGACTGGACGTAGGGGTATATTTGTGGACGACGGCGAAGCATATTCCGTATTCGGCGACGAAGAGTTTAAAATTTTCATAAGCCATTTGTCCATAGGCGCCCTCTTCATAAACAATTGAGACGTAAGACCACCCCTGATCTGCTATGAAGGTGAGCATTGCCAGCACTTGTTGTTGGTCAGGGGGGATCACTCTCAAGAAGTAGGGATGGTGTCCTTTGTCGCTAAGGAGATCCGACGTTGACATGAAGCTAATTAACGGTAACTTAGCAACAGCGTACAAAAATGACACCACTAGTGTCGAGCTGCTGTAGAAACTTCCGATGACGCCGATGACGTCATAATAGGTGTTTGTTGAAGTCAAGGTTTGATTTCCCCTGTTTGGACATGTTTGCGTAGGTAAAAAAGCCAGCGCCTTGGCAAGAGCTGTGTTAGGTTTACCGCAGTGATCCAAGATGACGAAGCCGAGTTGAATGCTGGGCAGGAGATTTGGATCTTTGTTGATCATGTCCACGGCGAATGCCACCGCTTCCACGTACTTCATGCCCCAGGTGTCATTTTGGATTTTCTTGGTGCACTGCAGTCCCGACCCGGCCTGGGTGATGCTGAACAGAGCACCGATGTTGAGATCCCCCAGGGAAAAGTAAGCTTCGTGGTTGAGTTCCTTCTGCAAGGCCAGATTTGAACATGGAGGAAAACGGGAAAGGGAGGGCTGCAAAATAATGGCGAGCAGAAATATCGGAATCATCTTAACTGCCGTATTTTAAGTCATTTGTATCGGTTTTTTTGTTCAGATCATTTTGTTTGTTTTTTACTGGCTCTCTACGCTAAGGAGATACTTCTATTTATATTTTATACATTGAAAATCGGTTCTACTTCTTAATGTCTTTGTTAATAGAAAGATCGGCTGCGCTCGGGTAATTCCAGGGAAAGGTAAATTGCTCCATTATTTCTACGCACTGAATCATATTAACTGTCGTTATCCTATCCTAATTTAACACAATAGGGACACCCTAGCAGCACACGGTCTCCACCAAGTTCCGTCTTTCATCTCACCCATCATCTCACCCATCATTCCCTCCATTACTTCTGTTTTCTGCAGCCTCCGATCAACGTGTATTTTGTTTTTCTCCACCATCAAAGGTCAAAGTTCATCATATCTTATTAGTTGTGCCCTGCGCAGCTCAGGTCATTAAGATTTCTCGCATTTTTAAGCCATTGGCCAATACTGTTTGTTGTTTGCATTTGTCTTAAGCCTTCGGTTAGCTCCTGCTTTTTGTATCCTTATAATATTATGTGAACGCCTTGTCATATTTCCAAAATAGTGTTTACCACAAGTGCACCAAAAGTTTAGTAACCTGATTATACAAAATTAATCGCTTTATTGTTGAAGATTTAAGTTGAAGATCTGGTCAAGATTAGAGCAAACATCATACTTAACACCGAGTTACTTAATGTCCATTTCAATCAACCATCCCCTTACTTTGTACACGTGGCTATTGTCTTTCTGTGTTCATTGAGGTACAAGCTTAACGTCACAGATGACCGTCTCAGTAAATCGTTGGTATCTGTGATTGACATAAGTTCAGGATGTGTTGAGAAATTAAAGATCCACCCGTGGAACAGCACGGCCCAAGTAGCCTGATGGTAGCTTGGGGCAGCTCATTCTAGCGACACCTCTTGTTGAAGAGCAGCGATGGATCATATGAAATCGTCGCGATCTGTCACACAGAAGTGCAGTGGGTTGATGATCCAACACCAATCGCTTCCAAGCAAATAATGAAGAGATTGTTCTGAAATGATTGCAAATTAACAAGGGCTAATGGTGTGTTTAAAAATAAATGACATATTTTGGTGCGAATTTTATGTGAGAAAGAGTTGCAATGTTTCAAACAAAGGGTCGACATGGGCTGAAATAAGAGATTAGTATTCTGCAATCGTTTTGTTCTGTTAGTATTCAATGCACTAACAAGAGAAGGTATGTGATACTCTAAGACTAAGACAAGAGAGGGTCAAAGTTCAAGGGTCGCGGCAACCAAGATGGCACCATGTGATACGTCATGGCTACATCTCTTGGTATTTACCAAACATTATACCAAAAAAATGCTTAAATAAGTGAATACATTTTTTAATACCTATTGTCCACATTTAAAAAATGAAATTAGTCATCACTTAGCTTTTCAGTAATATTATCTTATTGCAACCTCAAACTGATCTGCGGTCTATGCAATCAATAATTAAATTAATTAAAATAAAATCTTACCACGAGACATGCCATGACCATACTAAAGTTTGGATTCAAGAAAGAAAATGTTTTTTTTAATGAAATAGAAGACAAACTGAAGCATTTAATCAGGAATCTATTAGTAAACATTAAAACATTGTTTCACAAAGATCTGTAGGCGTTGGGTGATGGAGCACAAAAATTGATTACGTCAGAAACTAAAACATTTCTTTGTTTTTAAAAATCTTTTATGTTCGCGTGTTTCTTTCGGTTACCAAAAATTTGTTTAAAAGAAAAATTGTTCGACTGAAAATTGATCGAACGGAAGTTTTATCGATCGAACGGAAGTTTGGTCGAATTTTTTTTTCTTCAGTTCACCCGATGTAATTTTCGTCAAATTTCCTTTTGAACGCACTATATACTATATAGTAAAACAAAATAATGAAAAAAAAAATCGACCAAACTTCCGTTGGAGCAAACTTCCGTTCAATCAAATTTCCGTTCGATCAAATTTCCGTTCGATCAATTTTCAGTGGACGAAATTTCTTTCAAACGAATCACTGGATGTGGTTTCTTTCTGTGTTAATGGGAGAATATGCGGAAGGCTAATTATCCGTCAACATATCGCGCTGAAATTTGGCATATAAACTCGTTGCCGATGACAACACATTCTTTCAAATTTACAGCCACACCCTCCATCCCTAACCCCCCCCCCCTCACTAAAAAACGTCAGTTTCTCCGTTGAACATTAAAATTCACGATACTATTTCTAAATGAGTTTTTAAAAAAAAATCAGGTCTTTTGTTTTATAGAAATAGTTGGTGTAAAAGAGGTAGGACATTAGAATATTATTAAAATTCAGGGGCGTGTAAAATATTCTTGTTCTGGTTCTGGTTCTGGTAATTTTTCGTTGCTGCATCCATGTACTTGCATCTTTGCAACGGTTGGGGATATGATGTTGCTATTGTAACAGCTCCTAGCTGGCGCCAGGGCAGCCTTGAAGCTTTCGACCGATGTCGAGTTCACAGTGGCATCGTTCAGGTGGTTCCATGCTATTATTGTGCGTGGGAAGAAAGATTGTTGATACTGCACTGTGTTGCACTGAGGCACTTTGAAGCATTTGCTATTGTTTCTGGTGTAATTGTTTATGGGAATGACAGTGGTGAAGTCAGTGTTCAGTGAGCGTTTTGCTCTGATCAGTCTACAAAGCTTCTGTGGGGTGAGGTACGTGCCTGCTGGGATGGCCGGTACCAGTCCCATGATCACTTTATATAAGAATATAAGAATATATATGGGGTTGTGAGCCTGGGGGCAGCACTAATTGGCATTCTTATAAAGTGCGTTACTTAAATGCATTTAAAAAAAAGAAATTCAGCCCCAGCTCCCATTACTCGATATTACATTCTATAAAGGATTTATAGTAAAGACTTTGTTTTGGGGTTGTTTAATAAATGAATACATTAAGAAAATATGTAAAAAAAAGAAGAAAAAAAAAAGAAGTACAACTTAAAGTTTGTGACAATTATAAAGGCATTGCATTTATTTATAAAATTGCAAATCGACTTCGTAATCTGTTAATATCAAAGTGTAAACGGCAGGTAAGTAGTGTAGGAAACAATCTACTTCTAATATATTTTGGACATTCAATTACTTCTGAATATTTATGAAATGTTTACATGTGCTCGGAGTGTTGTTGTTGTTGTTTTTGTTTTGTTGTTGTTGTTGTGTTGTTTATTTCATTCTTCTATTTTATTTTCTCAAGCTCGGCGTACGTACGTGGTGTTTAAAAGAAATATTAAAAAATTGAGAAAAAACAATAACTTGTAAAAACGGTCTCGTTTGTGTTATAAAGCAATTATTTCCCTTCATCATTTTATCACTTTTCATTGTATGTTTAATGTGTAGTGATATCGTCAACATTTTATCATTCATCTGTCCGCAAGCCAGTGTTATAAACCAACCTCTTTGTGCAAGTAAATCTTACCATCCATGCCATTCAATCTTTTCATCCATGCCTGTCAATGATATTATTCATGCTAGTCAATCTTATCAACCATGCTGGTCAATCTTATCATCCATGTCAGTCAATGTTAACACCGCGTCAGTCTATCTTGTACACCATATCAGTCAATCTTATCATCTATGCCAGGCCTGCACAACATACGGCCCGCGGGTCGTATGCGGCCCGCCAGCACCCAGTTTGCGGCCCGTGAAATAAAGAATTATTCTTTATTCTTTTTATTTTCTTAATAGCCACCCCCCCCCCTCAAATCCTATTTTCTTTGGCCCGCACACGTTGTTCATGAAGTGTTACGGCCCGCCTTACATTTTGAGTTGGGCTGGCCTGATCTGTGCCATACAATCATATTATCCTTGTCAGTCTATCTTATCATCCACGCCAGTTAACATCATAATCCATGCCAGTCAATCTTATCAACAACGCCAGTCAATCTTATCATCCATGCAAGTCAATCTTATGACCACTGCCCAACAATCTTATGGTCCAACTTTCACCCAATGGTCCCAATCATTAGGACCAGCTTGGTTAGAATTGATAAACATAAAAATGCCGTGTCGTCCTTATTATTGACTTTCCCCCATGTAAGCGAATTTCCACATTGACTCGTCCAGACTTTATAATAGGACTTCCTTCAGGTTGTAGAAGTAGGAAATGTAAAGCACAGGGGAACGGAAAACCAAAAGAAATGGCGAAAAAAGTGTATTGACAACACCCTGATACTTGAGACTCGGTCAGAGGTCAAAGTTACCCATGGGCGGAGATCCTGTATTGAACTGTTGACTCAATATTTTCATTCCAGGGTTTTAAAAACAAATTCTTTGCTTGATTCGCCTCGTTCAAGTTACTTATTCAAATTAGTCTTGTCCATTTCCAACCCGTCAAGTAGGGTTACTTTCAGGCACCCCCCCCACCTTTTACCCCTGAGAGAAATGNTTTTTTTTTTTTTTTTTTTTTTTTTTTTTGCAGAATCCCAATGAGGGCTTCCACCCCAAAGGTTCTCAACCAAAGATTTATAACACCAACTAATTGTGTGTTGTTTTTTTTAAACGAAAATATTACGGACCCAACGCACTTGTCATGTTTTTTTTTTTTTTTTTTAATAAAATCTCATTTACCGCAGTTATCGGGAATTTGATTTGGTGATATCAGTGGCGTCTGGTCAGCGTTAAAACTGATTTTAGGGTGTTAGGGTGGGGCTTGGGGCTGAAAATTTGATTGAATGTGCTGTCATCGGACCATGTGTAAAGTTTAAGCTTGATCGATTGACGGGAAGTGGGTCAATTATCCGTCGAAAATTTCGCGTTAAATGAACACACGAAGTAAAGTGACGTTAATATGACGGATTTTTTTAACAATTTAATTTTTTATTAAAAAGAAATTAATGTATTTAAATTACAAACATTGTGTAGGTTTAGAAAGACATTTTTCTACTGCCTGTTTATAGTACACAATGGAATTAACTTGTCATTTTTAAAGGATAAAATGGACATTGTTATTCTTTAATAACTCATAACGAGCAAAATATTAAGATAACAAATTATGATTTTCTTAGAATACATACATTTTAATGTCCAAAGCATCCCAGATGATTCTTTAGAAACAGCTGCATAAAGAATTTTTAAAGTATTTTCATGTAATAAATCTGTACTGAGTTTGAAAAATGGATAATAGAGGGTCATGTGTTGCCAAGCTTGTAGATGAGGATAGGTCATGGGCTCCTTTTTTTGTATGCGAAATTTTAAAACAATAGCTTGCCTCCAGACTAATAGGAAAAGAGGGGGGGGGGGACGGCAAAACGAGATTGACCCTCCAAGGGCAATAGGGGGGTTGGTATATCAGGGGTGAAAAATTTTGGTACCCATATATTTATTCATTTTAC